>HG712048.1:0-21751 GCA_000499725.1 Eimeria brunetti | reverse complement strand
GGGGGGGGGGGGGGATGGCGGCTTGCAACAGACCTTCAAATGAGTGCATGCTGCACGTTTCCACTTTGAAAATTTCGCAAGACGTGAATGTTTATTAGTCTACACTCTGGAATGAGTTGGTTCGTCCCTGGAGACTCAGTTGGGCGCCGCACGCATGGCGAATGTGGTGTATGTGCACATACTGTTTAGGAGGCGCAGCCGTCTCTCTGGTCGTTGCTGCTCAGACGCGATAGTAGCGCACTTTAGTTTCGCTTGGGGCGACTGAGGCAGCAATCGTGAGCAGTGATCTGTCCGGCGCTACATGGCAGCGCATCGTACTTACCACAGGAGTAGTGATTTTGTTGTACTGCATTGAAAGCACTCCTACGGAGCATTAAAGAAGGCGTTTGTGTACATATTTTGCGCTGCTCTTGCAGTGCGATCCTTTCTGGCCGTATTTCCTCCTCTGGGCAGGCTCACCGCCTTGCCATTTTGCCCATTGGGGGCCTGCAGCAGCACAGTATTGCAGTGGAGCGTACCGCAGCAGTTTCGCGCAGTACAGGATATCAAAGCTTGAAGATGCTGGAAACATTGTGGCAGCGTATGCTGCCAGTTTTCACGGAGGAGTTTTGGGCGGAGCCGCTAAGGGCCCCAATGATTAGCCGGAGCTGCCGCCACCTAGTATGGGGCGTATGTCTGGCTTACATACCTCTAGTTATGTTTCTCCAGAGAATGCATGACAATAAGATGCGGAAGCAGAAACAGGCCTCACACACGCGAGCTTGCGTGGGCCCGATCTTGAAGGCAGTCACATGCCTTTGGAATGTTCTCCTTTGCACTTATTGCTTCGCCGGCTTTTGTGCATTGGTACGTTGTTCACCCCATTTCGCAGTTATCATGTTCCTTTTAGCCTTTTAGCTCTTTTGCTATATACGGTATCTTAATACTGGAAACGTTCTACGTGCGCTCTCTGCAGATGTGGTCGTCGCCAAGACTGTTTAGCACTTTCGCGTTCCCCTCGTCCAAATATCCCCCGCTTACGCGGTTGGTAGTGTGCATTTTTTGTTTGGGGAAGGGCGTGGAGGTCTTCGATACCTTTCTGCTGTTTCTCCGTGGTCGGCGACCCTCTTTCCTACACTGTTACGCACGCGTTGCAGTCGCGTTGTACTGTTGGCACGCACTGTATGCGGATGTACCTTTTGCCCACGGCTTTGTCGCAGCAAATTTGGCCGTGCAGGTGTTCGTTCACGCCTATTTTGCAGCTGCGGAGTTTGCAGTGACCAAACGGTACGGCTATTTTATTCACGCCCGCCGCATTTTCTCATTGAATGCACGTGAACTGCCATATCTCTCGGCCAGCTGAGCACCATCTGTTTTTCCCTTGTGGGGATGCCTCGGAGCATTCGGTTCTGTCTACCTGGTGTTCGCCAGGTTGTTCACATTTCTGCGGTCGTACATCACGCTTCTCCAGCTTTCACAGATGTTCTTCGGCATGTTAATCAGTTCCCATGCCATATACCACCCAGAAGTCCAGCAGAGTGCTCTCGCCGTCTTCAATGCCAAACTGTAAGTAATGCGTCTTCAACGTAATTTCTGAGGTTTGTTTGGGTCATTAATTCTTGTTTCTGGGAGGGGCCTTACTGGGTTGCGCTGCGCGTGTGCAGTATGATACCTGCAGATGCCTGGCAATGTACATTTCACATGCCATCCTTTTCCTCCAGTTTTACCTCGATGCCTTTTGCAAGGAGTACCGGAGCGGAGAAGCGACGTTTCTTACTTTCTTTCACGCCTTTGCTGTTATTGGTCTGGTGAAACTTGTGGGGCACGAACACTGCTGGCGGCTATTTGCAGATGTACGTAAATTGCTGGGGCTTTTGTTTTCCGTTTTGCCACGCATGACGCAGCTTCTAAATCGATTGTCACCTCCAGAAGTTGCTGCAGCAAGTGCTGCTGTTGGCGGATTGTGACGTGTGGCCTTTGGGGTTCTACTTCGCAGACGCTGCTGCTGTATGTAGTAGGCGGGCTCGGCATTACCTGCGGGGCACATCGCCTGTGGTCACATCGCGCCTACAAGGCCAGCGCAGGTCTTCGTTGCCTTTTGATGGTGTTAACGTCCTTGGCCAATCAGGGATCTATCTTTCACTGGGTGCGACATTGGCGCTTCACCTTTGTAGTGTAATCCTTAGAGCCATCGGGAACAGAGTAGCATAAACCTCAGATTCTTCCTTCCAGTTTTCATGTGAACAACTTAGTTTGCGTTTTGCTGCCATGTGCCTTTGGCCTGCAGGCCAGGGACCATCGTGTACACCACAAGCACAGTGACAAGGACGGCGACCCGTACAATGCGTCTCGGGGCTTTTTCTACTCACACGTGGGATGGTTGCTGCTGAAAAAGCCCCAATCCGTGAAGGATGCTGGGAAACAGTTGAACTTCGATGACTTACTTGCTGTGAGGCGTCGAACTGACTTGCAGCAGAGAATGCATGCATAGGATCCGTTTCGGATACGAGGGATGCCGGGCATGTTGACTCATTTTAAGTTGGAATCGAATACACTATAGCAGTCTACGCTTGAATGCTCGCCTATTCAGGATCCTTTTGTCCGACTCCAGCACAAGCTGGATCCGTGGTGGAACCAGTTTTGGTGCTTCCTAATGCCCGCTATTTACGCGCACTACAAGTACAATGATTTTTGGACGGGTTTCTTTGTACTTGGTAAGCAGACACCCGCTCCGAGTCGTCTGGGGCGTCTTCCCTAGCCAGCCATCGGAGTTGGCACGTACTGACTGCCCTGTATTTTCCCATGAGTAAGGATCTGCTGTGTCTCGCAGGTTGCTTGCGGTGGTGCATTTGTCTCCACGCCACGTGGACGGTGAACAGCACTGCGCACATCTGGGGTGACAGGCGCTACACAGTGGAAGGTAACCCGTGCGAGAGCTGCTTCACGGCTCTTGTTGCTGTGGGAGAAGGTTGGCATGACTGGCACCATAAGTACCCATATGATTATGCAGCATCGGAAGGGGGCATCTTTGACCAGTACAATCCCAGCAAACTGGTGGGCCACCGCACTAACGTTTTGTAGGTTGGGAGTCCGATCGTATTCCTGTGCGTCAGCTGATCTCCACATTTGGATGCGTTATTTCCGCAGTTCATTGACATTTGCGCATGGCTTGGATTGGCGTGGGAACGTCGGCGCGCCACTGCTACCTGGAAGATGCTGAAGGCCGAACGGGAGCAGCAAGCCCTTGTTAGACAGCAAAGGGATGCAGAGGCTCGCAAAAACTGCGAGGCTCTTTCTGCTGTGCATAGCCTTCGGGAAGTCGTCCGCGTCAAAAGTGCGCACACGAGCACTCTCCAGTCTCTGGTATGTACACATTGGCCTTCTTGGGCAGTGCCAGAAAACCACACTGATTGCGCACTGCGAGCTACATCGCCAAGGACTTTCATTTTCGCGGCCCAGAATGCATCGAGGAAGTCAAACTCCAGAGGTCCCGTTGCCAGGGGTGGTGCGCTTCTGTCTTCAGTGGAGTCTAATCTTTGATGTCTGTTTGCTGACTGGCGCCTACGCACTCACATGGTGGTGTTATTCGGCCTGCACATCACGTCTAAATACTGCTCCGCAGGCACTTATGGAAGCGTCTCCATACGTTCTGCTTCCACTGCTTCTTGTCGTTAGCAGTGCGGTCTTGGGTACACTATTTTTCTCCATGCTGATGCATGCATTTGTGGCAGCCAATGGCACATTCAGCCGGAGTTCACTGCTTTCGGACTTCGTGGGTAGCATGATATGCGGCCTTCTCATGGTCCCGTATCAGAGAAAGCGATTCAACGTGCCTGGAGAAACTCCGGCACTGAGGTAAGAGCCGTTCTGTTAATCGTGCCCTTCGCACTGTACAGCACTAGAGGTACCTTCCGGAAACAGATTCAGCATAAATGACAAAAGAGCGCGGAGTGTTTGCTGCTTTCCTTGTCTCAGGCCCTTCCTGTACGCTGCAACGTTAGCCATTCCACGCCTCCCCGGCTGGTCTGCCTGTTTGGCACCGCTATTTTTGACATTGCTCGTCGGCTTCATTTTGATGGTGTCTTTGTGGCGAGGGCACTTGCTGCTTGTTAGCACCTTTTACTTGCTGCCTCACCTTGTTATGGACATTTGGACAGCATATTACTTCCTCACCATGGAAAAGAAGGGACCTCGTGAGTCCTTGCCCTGTCCTACCACTTCTTTTGCAGTACCTGTGGCCTTCTGTCTGTATGCCAATCCCTTAGATGCGACTCGTTTGTTTTGGTGTTGTTGAAGATGACGTCATGAACAACAACTGCAAGTACGATTTTCTTTGTGTGGCTCCATGCGCGCTGCGCTGGGTCAAGGCTTGTCTGGATAAGAGGCACCGCGAAGACGAGTCCCAGCTGATGCGGGCAATACACGTTCTGCACCATCGCCCACTAGATCTCCATTTGCTTCAGGCAATTACCTTTGAGTGCGTTTTGCCATATTTACTTCACTGACTTGCCGTTTTGTCGCTCGTTGAGCATGGGCAGCGCTTGGGAGGAGCCTTTTAGGTCAGCATTTCCGGCTTTCTCGGAAGAATAGAAGTGTGATTAGACAAGGGCACGGGACTTCTCTATTCAACTTTCTGCCTTTGCGCAATTCAGGGTGCCTCTCCACCGAGTGCCAGAGGCGGTCAGCTACTTGAAGGAACGTGTTGAGTCTATGCCGGCTGAAGTGTTCAGCGCTTCGCTCTCGGATGGATTCGCAGTGGTGCACCCGGACTCTCGGCCAGAGTATTACAATTCTCTTGGACAGCCGGCCCAAGCACGTCGCGCTGAAGAACCTGGAACGTCAACAAATGGGGAGATGGACAAGAAAACTAAGGATTTGGATGAAGCGCCGTTTGCTGCATCCTCCTCAACTCTGACAAAGCGCACCCGAGCTGTTGGCTCGTAAGCGACGTTAGGTGTCTGTGGGCTGCTAGAAGAGCCAGTTGGGGGAACTGCCAAAACCCATTTGTGAGAAATTTGGCAGCGAGCACATGGTTGTTGACAGCCATAGATGAGGACTGAGGACGCGCAACTACCTCCTTTTCTGCATTGTTTGGGGCTTCGTTGCGGTCTATTTGTGAAGTGAGTAAACCAAATCACCGCCACAGTATGCCCCAGCTGGGTCTTCCCACCTGTTTGTTGTGTGGAATGTCGGCTCCACCCTGCGGTGGTGCTTGAGTGGCATCCGTGGATGCCATAACTTTTAGCGAAATGAGAACCTGCTGCCGCACGGCACCACTTTACGCTCGTTGGAGCGCATGGTTTTGTAGTGATGAAATGGCCTGGAGCGTCTCGCTGCCGAACCAACCAAGTAGTAGGACTCCTGTCATACCGGGCAGATGCGCCTAGTATAATGCTTGGTCGGGCTGGTGTGTGCGTCTGGCCTTACATACACTGCTCATCAAGAGTACAGCCTCACTGTGGCCACGCCGCTTAGTGGCGCTTCCCTTCCAAAAAGGAACCTCACACTGCGGGGCTGCACTACAAAGCGGCCATGCAGATTCACACGTTCCAAGTGAAGAACTAGACAGCATCTTTTTCGCGCCATAGGCAACATAATCCATCTGCCGGTTGGTTTGACTCAATTGATTCGGCAGTCATATTCAGGCGCAACTATTGCTGGGCCTCTTAGATTGAGGCGTAGCTCTATTGCCTAGTTGAACGTTCAGCGGCTGTGCGCACACCATGCAGCTCCACAGGCTGCAAAGTAGGCAAGTCCCCATTGTTGCTTCATCATAATACGGCGGCCTTCTAGGCAGCCTGGTGACCCTTGCTTAGGGGAAAATAGTGGACGACCGTGAACACATGTGTTTCGTCCTAGTGGCATGCAAGTCTCCCTTCGTGAAAAGAATTCTTAAACTCTCCTTGAGGAAAGGCAATGGAGCACAGTCCAAAATACCAATGACACCATTTTGTGCAGCCGTAAGAGAGGTTACCACAGGTGGGACAACTTCTCTACGTAAATATCCCATACTGTGGATGCGCTACAGGCTGTTTTAGAGTATACTATATGCAAAAAGGCATGCCTTATATGCAAGGGGTCGGTGGCTACGTTCTTGTGAATGACGAATTCAAAGCTGCGTGCACCGCAGCCCGTGCAGGGCGTTCATGAAACGCATGTCATGCCTGTTATAGGCCTCAAGTATGTGATAATAAACTAATACTAACAAAACATAATGTTTAATAGCAACTAACATATTCGAATCTCGAAAACTCTTCCTTAGGATGATATAGTTTTGTGTATGCATGCCGCTGTTCGCCAGCCCGACGGCGGCAACTCCTTCAGCCCCCGTTGGAGCTTTAAGGGCGTCTCCACTAGTTAGTTTTAGTGAAAGTTCTGTCGATGGCGATCCATTGTTCGCTCACAAGACACGTAGGTACTTGTTCACTCGTCAGTGTGGCATCGCTTGCCACCGTCTGGAGAGTTCTTCCCTTCCAGCACGCCAGCCAAAGGGCGGAAGCTCCGAAATTCCAGCGACAGGCGACAGGGTAGCAAAATTACAAAGACGCTAGAGAACAAAAACATCCAGAGTATCGTATTGCGACGTTGCTGACCATGCTTGTTGCTCCACTTCCTGGGGCTCCGCTTTGGTTGGTTGACGCGAGTGCTTCTTCATATGCCGACAAGCCGCTGGTTACTCCAGCGAATATCCCTCCAGACTCCTCAGCAATAAGGCTATGCCATTTTATGGAATGTCATTGCGGAATACAGCGTCTCAGGAAGGCTTGAACTGAGAAATTTGTTTGAAGGGTGGGGGGCAGCCCTGATGCCTACAGCCGAGGGATGACACGGGATGACACGAGAAGCCAGGAGGATCCGAACCTCCCACATACGAGCAAATTCGCCGTTTCCATCTCTACAGCACCACTGTAACTAAGGGGAACTACCATACTCCACCAGCAGCTTGGCCTTCAGGTTAACTGTGGTGGAGCCTGCCGCCCTAGCGGAGCCGATGGAAGTTCTCCAGAAACCCAGGGTTCAGGCCATACCAGGGACTTTTCAGTACTTTGTCGGAGGAAATAGCATATTTCGAAGCAGCAATAGCAGCATCCAAACTAGTACGTGCATTTTGATGTGCACCGTCGGCAGAGCAGCAGCATGAGCGACAGCAGCAGATCCGCCGGAAGCCGCAGTAGCAGTAGTGCAGATGAAGATCCATATGCCTGCACCGAAAGGGATAACGTGATTCCATTGAGTCGCAGCATCAGCAGCTACAGCGAGGGTGAAAGCAGCAGCTGTACCAGGCCTTCACCAATTTCTAATATCCCAGATGTTCTCGTAGCCTCTATTTTGCGTTTTTTGCCGCAACACGAGAGAATTACGGTGGGATCTGTCGTGTGTCGAAGATGGTTGCATTTAATCAGAAGCTGCCTGTGTCAATCAGACACAACCCTCCGTATATTCCCCCCTGCCTTCCGGCGACTGCCACTGGAAGCACTGCTGGCCTGTACAAAAGCCATCGCGGTTTATAGCCGACATGCGAAGTTGGTGATAGGCAATGTATCCCCTATGGATGTGGAAAGCGGAGAATTCCCTGAGTTTTTATTCCTTCGATCGTTGTTCCGGCAACTGTCGGAGGTCCCATCTATGAGCATATCCCTCGGCTGTCCGCGGACTGCAAGAATGCTGGCAGAGGACTTTGCTGGCGTAGTGCAGCGCAGTGCACACACACTCACGTCTCTGGAGATATGGGAGGCGGAGCTGGCGGAGGCCACCATGGAAGCTCTGGCAGCAATGCCACCTCCCTGGAAAACTTGCAGCCAGCAGGCGAGGGAGTTGGGAAATGCTTATGTTGCCACAGCACACGCATTAGAGACATCTGTTGGCCCTCACGTACTCCGCAGAGACCCGTGTCTGCAGGTACAACGGCTTCAGAGACTTCCCCAGCAATGCGGGATGCTCTTGGCGACGGCGCACGTCTTGCGAGAACGCTTAACAGGCAGCTCTTCGCGAACCACCGTATCCACATCGGAGGCTGAGGCGGATACCAGCAGGCTACTACAGCAGTCACAGCAACGGCAGCAGCAGCAGCGGGATTCGCACATTACTTCATCCGGACAGAGCCCATATCGAACTCGCGACATGTTGCAAGACAGAGGATGCACGGCATTACCGTGTAGCCCGGATGCTTGGAGTGAGCGCTTCAAAGGGACCCATAAAGGGGAGCTTCGCCGCAGAATCGCAGATATCAGAAACTGCTGTTGCTGCATAACTGCAGCAGAAACTGCCTTGAGAGTATGGCGCAAATTCGAGGGCGTGCGCTTGGTATTACCACGACTTAGAACCCTCGCCACTGGGAGCTGGCGGCTGCTGCAGGTGATCCATTGCCCGAACTTGGAGGAGCTAAATCTCACGACCAACACCGCAGCGCCTCACAGGGAAGCTCCGAATCGAGTGCAGCAGCAGCGACAGCGACGGCAGCATCGGCAGCAGCAGCACGGACAGCCCAATTATTCTCATTTCACCATGGCCCCACAAGAGTGGGCAGATCGCAACTCGGATTCTGGTGGACCACGGACTGCACCGGCATCCTCAGGATATCCCGATACTGCGCTGCAGGAGTTGTTGCATTTTCTACTTCGCAGCGGCTACAGCCTGCGGCAGCTTCACGGCAGCTATACAGTGGGGCATCTGAATGAATCGTTGCTGCATTCAGTGTCTACTGCCGGCAATGCCCTTGTTGGATCGGGTGGCGCTGCGTCTAGGTCGCCAGACGTATCAGCAAGGATGCGATATCTAGCTACGGCAGGATTTCCCCCTGGAAGGGCTGAAGGTGCGCAGAGACCGGCTTGTGAGGGGTTCTTTTCTGCGGCTTTAGCAGCTGCTGACGCCATCTTAAATGTACAAGCATCAACGTATCAACGGGCATGCGATTTGCCGTTTTCCGTTGCACCTGTTGCCGTAGTCGCAAGACGCGCAGCAACCGAAAGTGCTAATGGGCTGGCAGGGGGCAGCACACATATTCACGCGACATCTGTGAATTACGCAGCGCTGGCATCCGAAGCTGCAGACAGTGTTTTTGCTGCGGCAGCGGGTCTATGTGTAACAACAGGAGAAGGCTGCCGCCACATCTGCCACTACCCCAACGACTGCTGTGCTGTTCCTTGTGCATGGGGCCCTGAGGAAAAACTTCTGCTGGTACTTCTGCCGAAGCTGCGAGTTGCACGATCTGCGGACTTCTTGCTGCTGAGTTTCTTACTGTTACCAAGACTGGAGGAGTTGAGGCTGCCCGAAACATGGGGCTCAGTTCGCAATAAACCGATACCAGGATTCCCCCTTTTGTGGGCATACCTGTGCACCTACGGAAGAAGTCTCCGCGCGTTGGATGTGAAGGGGACAGCCCCTCCACTTGCTGCATTTTTAGGGGCCGGAACGACTGCACAGCCACTGCCCTTTTGTATACTGCCATTTGAGGCTGTAGCGACCAAGGCTCTTCAACGTTTATTACTTGTTCACCGTAGTCATCCACTTATGGACCCTGCAAATCTCTTGGCGGCCAACGCCTCCGCCGCCACTTTCCCCGAAGGTGCGTCGTCAACCGCAGCAGCTTCCGCAAGCGTCTGCGCGGGGATCGCAGAGCTCGCGGCACGTACAGTCGCGGATATTTGGCACCGGCGCACCACCCCAACTGAGCAGCGCCAGTGGCAAATAGCGTGCCAAGATCTGAACTGCGAGGCGGAGCAGGCTGGAAGCTGTGTCCAGGAGCTTGTTGATGTAGGATGCAATCCAGACAGTAGCAAGAAACTGCCTTGCGCACCCCATCGAGGGGTCAGCAGCTGGGCAACAACCCCAGCAGCTTCGGATGCTATGAGCCGAGACGCGAGTAGCACGAGGCCCCTGTTCGGTTTGAGGTTTGGCCAGCTGAAGCATTTGCAGTGCCATTCGAGCTTCCTTCCCTACTTGGCAGAGCCGGTGCCGCAATGTGGGTCGTTGCAGGATCTCAACACGGAAGGCGAATCGGATTCCGTCACATGGTTTGTTGCTTTGCTAGCGGGCATTGAAAAGCTTTGTGTCAGAGATCCCTGTCTGAATCCCACCCGGCGGCGGTCTAGGGCTCCTCTTCCGGCCGCCATTGAAGTAGAAGAGGAAGGAAATCCAAGTTTTAGGAATCAGCCGGAAGTCACTCTACATATTAGGAAGTACACTGGCACTGGTTTTTTCTTTACACCAAGCCATTCATGCCCAAATCTTCAAGAGCTTCAGGTAACCACGCTGCCTGTAGACTACAGACAAATAAGCGCCTTTTGCAGCCATCCAATCCGCACTGGAAACTTTACATATAAACGTCGGCGGGCTGCTTTGTGCTTCAATCCTTGTGCAGGTGCAGGGCGGAAATAATGACTTTGAATCATTTTTGGCTGGGGGAGGGGCCTGTAATTTGCAGGTTTTGCGCTACGAAGGCCGTCTATTTGGCGGGAAAGGAGCCGCAACGCCCCGGACACTCGTGGCGTCGCACGAGCTACGAGTTATTCGTAACACCGAGAACTCTGATGAGGACGCGCGGCGGGTGCTAGAAGTGCTGCGCCTCCCTTCAAGTTTTTCACCCCTCGAAAGTTCCCCGTTTGCTTGCCTTAGGGAGCTGCACGTACGTACCCTCGATGCAAGGGTCCTTGTCCGCCTGGCCTTGGAGGCTGCTTCTGCTGTGAATCCGTTCCTTTCCTGCGCTTGGCGGCGCGTTCTTGACAGTAGGAAGGCAGAACGACTCCAACAGCTGCAGCAGAAACAGCGGCTTTGGATGCAACGTACACAGACGCAGCGGGATACTGAAGCTACCCGATTGCTTGTACGCCAACGCCGGCTTTACGAGGAATATAGTGCGCGGCGGAGACGACTGAGGCGGTTGTCTTCTGCCATCGTCGTCCGCCAAGAGAGGTTTGCGGGGACCAACGAAGGCCCTCAAAGGTCCCTGCAACGGGAGCATGAAGAGACTCAAAGGCGACTTACCCGTGAAGTGACCAGTATGCGGCAGCAACTGCAGCAGCTACAGAGACGCCTAGAATCACTCGCTGCGGCTAACACCCGCAATTGGGCTAGTACCTCTGCATCGCAGACGCACCATCAGCGGCAGCGGTACCATCGATTCAGGGAAAGTGTTGGACGGCTGAGGATGCTGCACAGTCACCATCAGCGACTTGTGGCCCTGAGGCGGCTCCTGCTAATCAGTCTGCCAAACGAAGCGTACCCGCTGCGCCCACCTCCAGGGGCAACTGGACTTCAGCGGGCCGACGCGTTAGAATCAAGGCGCAGGCTGAGTGTCCAGCGAAGCAGAGATTCCGACTTTGGGTGCAGCCGCAGTTGGTGTTTCTGGGGCTGCCATAGAGCTGTGGCTGCACTGTCGCAGCTGCTCCCGCAGCTGCGTACTTGCGTGGTACAACGACTCCGGGGAAACGCAGCATCGTTGCGTTTGCTGCTTTGCGGACTGCCTCGGCTTGAAGTGTTCGCAGTGGCAGAGGAGCAGAAATCTCGCCGGAGGCACCGGCTCCTACAGCTAGCAAGCAACTTGGGCTTCACAGTGCGCCGCGGGCCGCTGGTAATTCCGGCCCTCAACAATGACCTTGTCACAGTGTCTACGGTTTCACGGCAGTTTTGGATTTCCAGCCGTAGTTCAGCTGGAAGGAAAGCTTCGGCAGCTTCTGTTGCAGCAGCCGATTTGCTCGTGCATGAGGTATTAGGACGTCTAGCTAGCGGCTATGAAGGGCAGAGGGCGCCCGCTTCCCAGGCCGATACAGGGGATACCTCAGTCTCCAGCACCTCCTATGGCTCCCCCCCAGCTTTGTCCTATGGCACTAGAGTGTCTAGGGCTTCTGCTTGTTTGGCCGCCGAGGGACCTGCCGTGTCTGGGAGCGCAGCATTGACGACTGCTAAGGAACCTTTGGCGTCAAACAGCGGTTGCGAGCCTCTGAGTAAACCAGACTTTGAAGAGCGAAAGAGACCCACCACAGAAGTTGCTAAACAAGCAAATGCAGTTCTATCATCGCCCGGAACGGCAGGAAATTGTCGTACAAATCAAGCCAGCGCTAGGAACCGTTCTCTGCGGTCCTTGAGGTGCTCTATCTACAACCGAAAACGCTCAAAAGGGTCCGATTCTAGAGCTACTAGCGCCTCCACTTCGAAGCGGCGCCGCCGAAGACGCGAGGAAGGCGGTGAGGCGCCTGTTGATGCGCGTCAAGATATGCTGATTGCGAGGGGTCTGGCGGAAGAGCTTGAGGAGCAGCTCACCAGCTGAATCTGCGCCAGTCACACGCAGCGAACCATTGGCTCTCTGCTGTCTCTAGCCTCCCGCAGCATCCACTTCATGCATCAGGCCCATAAGAAGTGCACATCCTGAGTATGCTCCATTGCATCGTTCCGCAACAGGATATGGGGATGCGGGTGCTGCCTCTCCGGCTAGGCTGCGTCAGCATTAGAGCTCTCTAGGCACTACTTTGCTTGACGGTGCCACTGACCAATGCATTACCTACTTCGTAGTCGATCATATTTTCTGTATGTGATCGATGTCAACCGTTAAGTGCAAGCATTGGCTTCCGCCATGTCGCAACGCCCTCCGTGTTTCCACCGGGGGCATGTAAACTGTTTTGCCTGCTACAGCTGTTAAATTTGTCGAACACAAGGGACGTCCAAACTATGCACACTAATTGAAAGCGCGTTTCAAGCCAGTAGCTGTTAAAGTAGCGCCCGGTAACCATTGAGCAGTCCCGGCAAATCCAGACTGTCACTGCTTCTACATCGGTGTATATGCGGCAGTGCTTGTGCGTCAAAACAAAGTCCGCGGACGCCAGGGTATAGGGGAAGCCAAGGCGACGCTAATGTGGAAATACGGCCAATTACTACATGAGGCGTATAGCCGTGCTGCATGACGGAAGCTCTCCGAAGTTCGCAGTCCTGGTGGGTCACGTGCGTGTGTACGGGCCTGCCGATCTGCCCACACTGCCTGTAGCGATTGGCTCTCCAACACAAAAAATCTCAGTGTTCTTCCACACGTACTAGCCATGGAGGCAGTCTGCAGATGTACCACCACCAGCAGCCGATTATCAGCATTATTGGCTGAAAAACGTTTGTTCCTCCAATGCATATCATTACATGGGTTGCCTATTCCTGTCTATGATTCTACCGTCACACTTTGGAGCGAGGACCACCTCGTCGTCCATGCCCTTTTTGCATCCAAACTCGGAAAGCATCTGGTCTTGCTGAAGGCTCGTAAAAGATGAGAGCTGACGAGACACGACGCGCGAATGCGGTTTCTTGAGGCCGTTCGCCATGGCTGTTAACGATAAAGCATTCCGCACTAGTGTCGGCAGCGGAGGCAAACGTTCACCCTCCACAACCACTGGGCAGCTCGTCATCATTGTAAAACCGTCTCGACCTGCATCCACAGCCGGCCATAGTCATCACATTATGCACACAAGCATACGCAGTGACGCCACAACTGCATGCCTTGGCAGCCCTATTCTGCCGGATGATGGCAAGCTCATAACTGGTGTTCTTTCCAAAATGAAAGTCACAATTTAGCCAGATTTTGTGGGAAATACGTATGTTGCGTGTGGGGTGGTATGGCTAATGGCACGTTTCAAACTATCTTACCCTGTAATACGTAGGATTTCGTTGCAACAGTATACTCGGCATTTTCATCCAGGGGCTCAAAACGCGCTAGGCCAGGTTGAACATCACAAGGCTGGCCACAGCTTCCCCTTGGTGCCACTTTAACGGTTTCCCTGATCACGCGACTGCCGGCAGGCTTGCTACTGTCGAACTCAAACCTAATCCCCGCGACTTGCAGAAACCGACCCTCCGTTTTGGGAACCTGAGATACTGCATTCTCTAGGGCTGCCAGAATTACTGAGCCTTTACAGCTGACCACAGCAATTTCATCCGCCATAGGCAGCATGGCTGCCAAGTCCCCGTAATGGAAGTCTCCCTCCTTAAAAACGCAATCCGACCGAATCGTCCCTGTGTGAGAAAACACAATCACCAATACACTGCGCCACCCAATCCCAGCACACAGAAAGTATTCACGCCTACAGGTCCTCGCTGGCAGATTCCCCTACTGGTCACAAATAACTGCAGCTATGGTAGAATGAGCCCGCAAGCATCACATACTTTAAAGCAGTTAACTAAGCTTTGAATAGGCCCTACCCGAATTGATGAAGGCAATATCACTCTTGCATTCCTTTCGCATGAGTTCGCACAGCCAATTGCCACAATTACTTTCTTGCGTGCGAATAATCCGGAACCGGGTTTCAAGTTCCGCACCAAGTTTCGCCAGTTTCTTTCGCATTTGCTGCTTGATGTGGCGCTCATATTTCTTCACTAGGAGCTCTACGTGCTTGTTCTTCGCAAAATTATTGGGTGTGACGCGGACACGCTCCCACTGGACAAGGGACTTCCCCAGAATCTTTGGAATAACAACGCTACCACCTGGGCACTCTGACGGCTTCAACTGCCCTGAAACCAAAGATTTACAGACCAATAGCAACCTACCTACGCCTCCAGCATCCGAAACACTCCCCCTCAGAGCGAGGCATTACTGTTGGGCTGCAGCTTTCAGTGAATAAGTGATGCATGGCGCCGTCACTTACTCTGCGATTGAGCTGGAAGGACAGGTTTGAGCAGCAAAGGGCGTCCTTCCGTACCTCCCTGCCCCTGCCAGCTATCAGATAACACTTTCCCCTTCGCATGCAGTAACTGTGACGCCAATTCGCTTGGGCTCAGTACTTCAGCTTGGCTGTTTGACGCCTCCTGGGCCACAGCCACCGCTGCAGCTATGGCTGATGCTGTAGCCTGCGGTGGCGGGTCGGTTCCATCCAGCACCCGAGGCGCTGATGCGACTGCTGCGGCTGCTATGGCAGCTGCCCCCACTTGCTTCCCTGAATCCTCGATCAGGGCAGTTGCAAGCAAATTTGGCTGCGGAGAGGAATCTCCAGGGAAAATCGCAATAGCTGTGAAGTCATAGAAATCCGTCCCAGACTTGACAACGGGCGTGCCACCTGAACAACAAGCTGCATATCACTAACGCAACTCTCCGTTGCATCCTATGTTACGAAGAAAACTCAAGTGCGTTTACCCGCCAGGATCCTAAGAGCTGTCAGGCACCAACCGCAGGCGGAGGCAGTAATGCAATAGCAGGGTAGTTACGCGTCTGTGTACTGTGTATTTCCTCGGCCCTAAGGTGGCAGACCTATTACTTGTAGTCCATAGTAGTCATGGTCGTGGCCGCCAAGGATAATGTCAATATCTGGAGCCATCTCGGCAAGGCGCTGATCATTAGGTGCCCGCATGTGCGTCAAAGCTATGATTAATTCGCATTCCTTTGCCCTCAAGAACCGGCACATTCGGTTCGCCGCCACTACGTAGTCTACGTACACCACGTCGTCGGCGCTGATGCATGCCAACGTATCCAGCCATTCTGAGCCCAGAACATGCACAACATGCGCCGAGGTTCCGCCACGACGGGATGGAGAACGCACACAACGCAAATACCATGCTGCCGCACTTCGCTTGAACCGTAACATGGTGCATGGCAGTAAAAGGGGATATCAAGAGATGATGCAGTGTTTCTTCACCTCGTTCAACCAACCCAATAACGCCAATACGGACTCCTTGCCACTCAAAAAGACGGTATTTCCAGGCATTGGCGATGGGCTCTCCTGGGAGACAGGTGTAATCACCAGCATGCGGATCAGTGGGCTTGCTGTCAGCCGCACGGGAATCGTCGCCGACACGACCAAGTTTTGCCTGGGCCTCTCCAGCACACCCTTTACATTGTTGAGTAGCATCTTCTCTGCTGCACATGTATTTATCTAGTCTGCGCTGGTCATCCGCTGAGGACCTTTCAAATACGTTTGTAAGCAACCACGGAAAATTGCACGACCCAATAGTGTATTCGAGCTCGTCAATTCCAAAGTCGAAGTCATGGTTGCCGAGACAAGCGGTGTGGACCTTGAGAAGATTTAAAAAAGGAATCATCTGGCGTCCCTTCATATACGTACTCATCAACGAAGGATTTAGAGCGTCTCCTGCGTTGTAAACGACCGGAACAGGCAAAAATACCACGACGAAAGGGACAACTGATCCAAATAAAAGCATCGCTGCTCTTCCCACAACACGCTGTTTCGCTCTACAACATTCAAGCTACTCAGTTGAGGCGAAACTTTTCACTGCCTGTTTACGCTCTAATTAAGGGTCGGTGCACTGATGACAGGGAGCCTAAGCATTCGGAGGCAAACTGTTCTGTCTCCGGTTTTTCGTTTGCAATAACGCCACAATCTTTGAAAAATACAGATGCAACTCCTCACCTGAAAAGAAAACCAAAGGATGCAAGTGGCTGAAGCGCTGCATTGCAGTGACAAAACGAGCAACGCCGCCTGATCCGTCTTCTCTGGTGTCAATGTTGTAAACATCGTTAAAATGCAAAATGACGATTGGGTCAGTCCTGTTCAGCGGCAAGTCAAAGTCGTACCTGTACATACAAAGCAGAGAACAGCATTGCGGGGGGGGCGTGATTTCCATGATTCCGTTCCTCTGTGCAACACGGCAGTTGTGCTGCCTTGCGCAAATGGCGAAACTCACAAACCGCAAGTCTCTCCTGTGCCAAGTAGGATACAGCGAGCCATAAAGTACAAAGGGGTATGCAAGCCGCTTCAATATAAAGTACTGTCCCACCAAGTCTCGCCAGTAAAGCCTCGTGAAGCTTGTCTCGTGATCATCGACGCCAACCGCCGGATTTCCTCATCCGCCTCCGGGGGTGAGTCATCTCCTCTCCTCGCAATGCGACGTCCCTGAACTGCCAAGACAGGCGTGTCATGTCCCAGTACCTGCAGCCTCGGGGAGTGGCTAAGAGGAGACGGGGGCGCCTTGCCTTCTCCATGTTCTTTAACCATCTCCTTCTTCATGGAAGACTGCGTGGTGGGACTGCAAAATGTGGCAAAGCTGCACAGTGTGAAACCCCAACCTAAGTCGAATATGGCTGTCCAGCGCGAAACCTATCCGTGGTATTTTTATACATAGACAGAAGGCCAAATCCGCAGGTGCCGTTTGTAGCCAAGGCAGCAAGCAGAACTTCGGAGAACCGATTAGCTTCTGCTGAGTCTGCAGCTAACTAGTGGGCAAGGCAATCCAGGCGACAAGTCGAAAGTCGGGGGTGGGCGCTTTGTTACCGAACAATAAAAACGCAGGTGAGTTATCCACTAGCACATAAGCTGGCAGCAGTGGCCGATGCCAGTTTCTGCAGTTTTCACCGCCGCAACCCCCTGGTTCCTGCCTAGCTTGCAGACGTCCTGCTGCCCATGGATTGATGCGCTCTGTCACGAAGAGTCCCTTTAGTTGTCCCAAAATACAAAAGTAGGCATATTGTCGAGCATTATATGTGGCTAGCTGCCCGTGTGCATGAATCTCCTGGAGGGGAATGGTACTAGTTGTTGCGTTAGCTGGGTGTAGCCCTCACAAATACATATCCATATACAGCTTAAAATGTAAGGCAGTATATCCTTAAAGTTTACAGCGCAGTTGGTGGCTGCTCCTGCTTGAGGTCTGCTGTTAAGCGATTCCATGCCGAGTGGCGGGTGCACGCTCGGCGTCCTCGGCTCCCACACAAACGATGGAGTCACTACGAACTGATTCCTCGTATGACGCAGTATATTTGAGGTGCAAATAATATGTATAGAGAGCTAGGTACCAAGTAAGTGCGTTTCACGACCAGTGATGTGCACCACCGACTGGTAAAATGGGGGCTGGCAGGCGGCACAGATGTCGAGACAAGTGCGTTTTGGAACTTTTCCTTAATTTGTTGAATAAGAACAAGCTTTTGTTCGACCTTTCCTCCCTTAATTCAGTTGGAATAACCAAAAGCTTGCCGCAGCCGGCAATCCTCTGTTTTGGCAGAGGCCGGCCGCCAGCAACAGGAATGCTAACTGCATTCTATGTGGAACTGAAGCTGTTGGAAGTTGAGTTTGCCCTCCCATCTGCATCCAACGGATAAGCGTCTCAAGAGCCAACCCGTTGATTTGCAGAGCACAGAGATGGCAATCTCTTTTAAAGGGGCACTACCATTGTAGCATGCTCTGACTGGAAGAACAGGTCATGAGCTCCTATTTGAGCACACGCGGGTAGCTGACTAGGGCGAATGAAGTGCTTACCAAACGGTGTAGCTTGTTAGTGCACGGACGGATGGTGTGTGGTTGTGACAGCACATTAGTTTGGCTGGCAGCACTACTGGAGGCAAGCAGCGTTGCAACCGAATTCATGTAGTGAGCTTTAGCTACAGTCCTAGAAGTTTCCCTTGCTCGTTGCGCTGCTTTGCCATGTGTTAGGTAAGTACTCAATGAATTCCTTAGATATTAAATGCTAAATGGATGCATATTGTGTTGACTCCAAGTGAACGGCTCGCGGCATTCAGTGCGACCAGAAGTTGCGTCACATGCTAGCTCATCTCCTCTTCCCCAGCCACTTGGGTAGCTGTGCCATGACGACTGGGGAGAAGATAAGACTCTTCTTCTTGGGATATAGAGCAACGAAAGGTCTTGAAGCTGAATAAGAATGAATGCTGAACCTTCTGAAGCTCGGTAATAGTCTACCGGTGGCGAGGAAACAGGATGTGGTCGCCGAAGCGTTCGCAATGGCGACCCATGGAGGTACATCACCACGGGGTATAATTCGTTACTGGCATTTAGCCGGCCACTGTTTAAGAAAATATTAGGTTTGTGAAGGTTGCTTTGCCCCTTAACATGTTCTAGAGCAAGGCCTGGGAAGAAGAGGGACGGAGCGGTTGCTCACCATCAGCTATCATTGGCCCACAGCCCCACCATTCGTCTGACGCCGCCGCCATCCCATCGCGTGAGGGGGCTAGGGATCTCACCTGAAATTCATTAGCTGGTACTGCTTGCGATCGTTGCCGTTGGCAGCACAAGTGTCGGAGCGTGAGTTACTGCTTGGTGCACCCAGTGGTTGGGGTCAGCTCTAGTTCGCGAACGCCCTGAGGTCCCTAAGGCCCCAAACTCCCCTGTTGTTGGTATGCAAAGGGGAGCTTTTCATATCTCAGGCCGCCTCCTCGTGCCAGCACCAGGCCCAGGCCCTTAGGCGGGAAGCCCATGGAAGCTATGACGGAAAGAGAGGCCAAACTCTTTTCTGGGACCCTTCATGAAGTCTAATCCTAAGTATTTTGACTCCATGGCGCCCTACGACGGTCTTTATATCAAAAAAAGGACCCTCCTTATAATTTATAGCATGTTGTCGGCGGGGAAACAAACAGCAAAGCAAAAGATATCTTCCAGGGCACTTAATGTTGGGACTTGGGTCCAGTTCCTGCAGGCCCTGAGGTCAACAGGGCGCCAGCCTTCCCTTTGTTGGCATGCAAAGGTGCGTTTCACACATCCGGTGTAAATCAACCAAAATATAGCACGGCGTTTAGAGCAAACGCCTCCAAGGTAATGAATAAGGCCAGAAAATTCTCCTTAGGGGCTGTTGCCCCAAAACTATTCTGTAAAAACCCCTCGAGCTGCCATATCCCCATTTTCTCCGTTCTGACTGATGCGCCTGTATTCAGTATCTCAATCTCCGTCATTCATCCCCTCGCTCTATGACCTTTCTGATGTTTTGTATATAGAGCGAGGGAGTTTCGTTGTCTCGTTGGTTTTCTAAACTTTATGAGAAAGCTAACTTTGGCAATATGGTGGCATCAGCACTTTGGTGGCAAGGTGATGATGCATGCCAGCGCCTTAACTCAAAAAAGAGTAGCACACGGACCCTTCCAACACTGGGCGAACATTTTTGTCATCGAGAAAGTGACCTGCACATACTGGCTGAGCCAATCCACGACAACGGACATACTGTAGCAGCCTCTGATTGATGGTGCACACACTAGGAAATCCATTGAATAATCTGTCCTCATCCCTTCAGTAATCCGAAGACCCTAAAGGTTTCTGGGTTTGATTGGTCCCAGTGTTGTTGGTGCTGACATTCCGGCCAAGTGAGGAGATATTCGCCGGCTACGGGGGTCATCCTAGGCCACCAAAAGGACCTTGAGAATCGGTGCCCTGTTGTACTGACCCGACCATAACCCGATAAAGCAGGGTCATGCATTTTGCATTAAACTCCTGTGCGAGACGAAGCCTCATCATATAATTAGAGGGGTGTACACTCCGTCGGGTACCACAGGAGATCCCCGCCGACGTTGCTGTCCTTGATTGGTCGTCTGTTGTTGATCTCAACGAGAACCGCAGCTGCGCGAATACCTAATGAAAAAGAAATAACGGTGTTGAAGGGAAACGAGAAATGCCGCAGGCAAAAATGATAGCAGGGCACCGTACCTGGCCTGTGCGGCGTGCGGACAGGCTTGCGATATCCTTTATATACTGTACCGTGCAGTCGTACTGTTACATTAAAAATGGCACTTCGGTGCGCTTACAAACCAACTCTTCTCGAGTAGCAGATGCAGGGCAGTCCGCACGCTTTGGTGCTCCTGCAGATTTCGTCTGAAAAAACGCAGATCATCAATGTCTATTACCATTCATCCTTCACTGAACAATCCCAACAAATTTCATCCTTCACTGATCAATCCCAATAAATCGTGATTGACCTGCCGCTGCAGTTTTCCAGGCTCATTAAAGCTCCCAACTGTATTCACGTGCATTCTAATCTGCCGATGCTTCGACGACGATGCTTGTGCCGGTGGTTGGGGTGTCTTGGGATATGCAGAAACGCTCCAGCAGCACCAGATTATAAGTATACTGCTGACCCATGCAAATGATAGAGCAGTTCGTCTGTTTTTGGCATCGGAACTTTCTGCTTCACCGTTGTTTTCTTGAGGGTTTGATGTAGTGCGCAAGCGCCGTGGTGGTGCATACACTGGGCCGCAAGGGGTATCGTTAAAGAAGAGAGCAATAGAAATGCACTAATAGAAGTAATACACTTAATATACAATATTACACAGGGTGCAAAGCAAGGCTTGCCAGGTGTCCTCAACGCCCAACCTAGGGTTTGGGGCTGGCTGCTAGCCTCGTTCTCTAGCCGAGGCTGACTCGCAAGGGTCAGCTAGGGAAGCGTTATACGGAGCTACTCTCCCGCTTAAAAGCAATATTATTCGCATGAATAGAAATATGACTATATTTTATCATACGAAAGCTGTTTCACAGGTCGTATGCTGAGTGTAGCTTCATGCACCAGGGGTGCACCTAAGAGTGTGATGCTGGCTCGGTTACGTAGTGGCAGCTGAGTGTGCTGCTCACTACAGAAACGGAAGCGACGACGAGAAGATGCATAACATTAGCATCACTTTACCTCATTCAGGAGGATCGGGACTCAAGAACTAATCATGAGCCGGTGCTTTGTTATTTTAAGCTTATTTTCGCGGCCTGAATGCAGCGATAGCAGCTAAAGGGGTACCGCACGACCAGTAGCCACTGCTTGTCAGGAGTGGCAGCTGCAAGCGCTGTACACTACACTTAAAGTCGACTCAGGTGCCGTAGCCTCTGTCGTTTTCCTTCTCCGATGCCGGGCTGTCACCAAACGCAGTTGCTGACGATTTGATTATTGCTATTTATTAATAGTTTACCTGCTTGCCGCTCAATTTTCTCTTCAAGGTGGGGAAGCCGCTGACACCTTGGAAGAACGCCGGAGGCTGTTCCAGGAATGAGTTCTGTGCCTTGAAGTGGGCGTGCACCGGTTGGCCATCCTGTAATGCACAGCGACCCGTTGCTGTCACTACGTATGAACCCTAAGCTATGCGACTACGCGCACACAC
>HG712035.1:3754-45298 GCA_000499725.1 Eimeria brunetti | reverse complement strand
TGAACACAATGAGCACGGCAAACTGAGGTTAGCATTGTTTGCCGTGATTGTAGTGAGTGTTCACTACAGGTTCGGGGGAACGTTCAAGTCTCTCTTACAGCCAGGTGCATTTACCTCGTGGTGGACACATTCTGCAAACGCTTCGCTGGTCGGATACTGTGCTCCCCAGTTTCCCGTCTGCGCAGTGACTTCCATTATACAAGTTGTGTACTTTCTGGTATTCCTTCCTCGGCGATTTTCGCCAAGCTCAACTACCAACGGAAAATATCAGAAATTTTCGTGCAAAGCCCTTTGGGTGCTACAAGAGGAATAGCGGGTGCCTTTTTCGATTTCGTGAGAGTTTAGCTCGTGAGAGTTTATGAGCAGTAAGGGGGTGCCGCAGGTTATGCCAGAAGCACCACTTGGCGTTTACGCTATTTTGGATCGTTTCTGCAAGCTCGAGTTCAGTTTCTGCAGAAGAAAGAATATGGTTGTTTATTCACCACGTCTGGAGGTTTTAAGGACCCTCCAAAGGGATTACGACTGTAGAGCTTGGCAGGGAGTTTTTAAGTCAAATTCGCATAGCGCATAGTATTGCCACCACGAACTGCGACGATGTTCCCCTGTGTCCTTGGTGTGCATGTAAGTATCGTTAACCCTCCTGACAGTAGACCGGGCTGTCTGGCACCCACAAAACCTCTTTTAAAAATGGCATTCACAGAGGGCCGGGAAAAGCTTGGAACTGCGTGAAAAAAAATCGTTGGAATGCCGGAGAACCCTCTACTTCACACGATGCTCTCGAGCCGTTTCAATTGAGACAACCTATTGCAATAGTTACTGGCATATTCGACCAATCCTTGCAAAATTCCTAGACCTTTGCAGGAAGACTAGCCGAGTGCCCAGTGAAGCTACCATACGCTTCCGGTCGACAGATAAAGGCCCAAATGAGAAGCCTTACGGATCCACTGATGCCATATGCACGGATGACTGCCCAAGCTCAGGCCCATGGGCCTGCACGCCTGCACCTTTAGACCCAGAAACCGTGTATACTACCAAGTATTTGCGGCTATTAACTCATTCTCTAAGTTGCACAACGATAAACAATCAAGGCTTTACTGAATCTGATGAGCAGCAAGCCCGTATCCGGCTCTAAAAGGGGGCAGCCCTCTTATATGCGAGCTAGAAGAAAAACTGCGGGCCATCTCGGGAGTGGTGAGTGTTGCGGAAGAGCAAGGCATGCGGAGATGTGGCACGTCCACAGTAAGTCCACAGGAACTCCACGCTGCGACAATTGCAGTAACTGACCATCCGCTTGCGAACGCCAGATGCTGTAACTCGCTGATATTCCTTGCGTCATTCAGTCGGGTGTGCATATCGTATGCAGCGAACGAGCATGGCTTACATCTTGTATGTAGCCACAGCAACTCTAGTACGCTAAGACATTGTGATAGCCTGCAGCGCCAACCCTGCACATTGTTGAATTCAGTCGAAAACGCTATATACAGGTAACCACACTGGCAAGGAAACTCTTTTGAAGCGTCTTCTCCCATTAACATCAGATTATAGACCCAGGTGGGGACGAAATCATCACCTAGGATGTGATAGACGGTGGCTTTGGCTCTCGATTAGTTGCAGCCCCCCCAACTGAAGTTTTATTTTTACAGTAGTGTACAGGGAGTTTTTTCCGAAATCCATAACTCGGGCAAGTGATTGTCTAAAATTGCACTTGAGCCCTTCGTTAGAATGCACGCTTTGGGTCACTTTGCGCTTCTCTCTACCAGCGTCGAAGTTGGGGGAGGCTTTGTTGTCCTCGAATGGCCACAGGCCTTCCTGTCGACACGGGTTTGTCTAGGTAGTCACTAATTTCAATCCATGACTAAGTCCTCCCATTTCCTAAACATTAAAGGCAGTACCACGTTAAAAGTATGGAAAATTCATGTATATGAGCGCTTTTGTACTTCTCTCAGCTGCTGAAAAATCAGGGAAGGTAGAGAATTCGCCCTGATGGTGCCTTCGCACCGCTGGCAGAGGAGGTTACAACATGGTAGGCTAGTAACTACTGCTGGCGGAGACCATCAGGCTCAGATTAACTTTGCTGTTTATATTATTTTGTTGAAGACGATTCCTTAGTGCATGCTAGCTATTTTTCCGTTCAGGGCTTCTCTGCGTCCTGCGCGGAGAAACTCAATGGGCGCCCAGCTGTTAGACCAAATTAGCCGAAAGCAACTGAAAAGCAAGACAAGTAACTCAGTGAAACACTTTATTTGATGTTGTAGAGTCGGAGCATATTGTCTTGTATGCTCAGTAGATCTTTACATTCTACCTCAATGCCAACTGCTCTTGGGAGGCACATGCATCCCCTGTTCTTTCGCGGAGACACACTGAAGGTTTTGTTCCTTTCCCCTTTTTTTCAATTACATCTGGAAACCAGCTTGTAAAGACTGCAAGCATTTAATGCGGTAAAACGCACATGCACCCTTTGCACCAATGGCGCATCTGGCGACCCCACAGCCTTCGACTGTATTAAACGCTTGGTAACAGCAAGCAGCGAATTATTGCTTATTCAACTATCCTGTATTCCCATACTGGTTAGTTTACTCCTTAGGTAGTGAAAGTATCCTACCAAAATTTGATTTGTCATTTGCCTAACGTCATCCGGACTAAGTCAAAAGCTCTATACGTTCATTCAGTCGTGCAAATGTCAACTTCCGTAGCTCACTACCCTCTTGCTGCATCCGTGCCGCTGACCTGTGCAGCATGCATGACTCTCTCTGTCGTCGTATTTTGTGTTCTGCAAATGGTTCTCCACCTAAGAAGCAACAGCGAACTTACCATGCTTCACAGGGTGCATAGCTGTTTGCGCGTGCTGGTGATAGCACAGACTGTGCTTACGGCTGCAGCTGTTATAGTTTTGTCCGTTGCCACTGAGGCCACTGGACATGGTTCTGCCACGTTTGCTAGCCTTATCTCTGAGCGCCAGGCTGCCAATGTCCTGAAAGTATCTGGCGCTACTCTCGTTGCTGGATATTCTTTCTTTGCAACCGAACATCAAGTGTTTAGGTGGATAGCGCTCCTGGGCGCGGCGATAATGTCAGGTGTGGATGCCGCAGATATGGCAAACGTCGGGCAGCTAGTAGGAGTGTTGCATGCAAGCAAGGGCGGCCTTACCGGTGAAGACGACTCAGCTCGAGCGCTTGCTCTACGGGCACTGAAATTTCAGTATGGCACAAAGGTATTCTCTTTCTTTTCCTGGTTCCTGCTGATGCAAGTTATTGGGTGTCTAATGCACGCATTAGGATGGTTTCACCTGAATGAGCTGCCAAATGATGAGGAGGTAGCAGGGCACTTGAAGGAGCTGGCACGTGCCACGATCAACCGACGTATTCAAGAAAAGCGGAACCCAGAGAGATTTGCAGCAGGTGGTGGAAAACACCTCTTCAACCCAGCCGACAAACTGGAGGTGACTTGGGATCAAATCGTAGATCTGGCAGTTGGGCGAGAAAACCGCATAAGCCACCCAATCTCCACGAATCCAAAGAGTGAAATACCTCCGGAGGTCCAAAGGGAACTGCGTCAGATCCTCTTAAAGATGGGTGTAAAAAGGAGTCAAATCTATGAAGTACTTGACAACGAGGACAACTCTTAACAGTGCTTGACAAGATGTGGAAAATGCACCAAGTTCCACGGTGGCGTTCTCTGGTGAAAGAGGGCATCGGCAGCAGCCACCTGTGACGCTGTTCCAAATTTCTTTTCCGAGCACATGAGGATGCGCATGAAGGCGTAAGGCGCCCTCACCTTCAACAGTATGCATCACTATGCCGATCCACCGCTTTTCAGACAGTCGGGTCGTACTTTTGTTTTTATACGATTAGCAGGCTGCAGCGATTTGCGGTTCCATAAGCTTACCAGTATCACGGTGACAGCAAGTCACTCTTTGCTGCTCCTGTTGATCTAACAGTCCAGAAGTAGGACTCACCCACCGGTCTCTTAAATCAAAAGAACTGTGTGCAATGATTGAATACAGTCATCCTCACCTGTAGCAAAAAGCCTAGTTGTTGAGCCAGGCTCTTAGACACGCTTGAGCAGCAATAACTCAGATTAATTACAGAGAACATCAAGGTTCACGGATCGAGTGCTTCTCCCTGAGACACTCTTCGGTTAATATAGGTACTCATGCTGAAAAACGATCAATTTTTTACCTTTGCAAACTAGCTTCTTTCTCCTACAGAACGCCGACGCTTACTATTAGAAAAAACGAGAACGAACAGAAATTACGAGGCCGCTTACAATAGTGTAGTACCGCATTACACGGAAAAAAAATAGTTGGGACCTGGTGGGACGGAGTAGAATGTGAACGAAGCGACATGGGAACTCGCTTCACTTCAACCGATGCTTTTGAGACAACGAAGGTCCTAGGCCCTAAGGAACCCTGTGAAATACTGACAAATAAAAGTATCTGCTATAAGAAACCGAACAGTAAATATTTGCTATCATGCCTGCATGTATTCGTACATAATAGCAATCTGTGCTCCTGGGATTTACTGGGAAACCTGAGCAGAGCGGTTGCTGCTCAGGCGTGCGAGTTGCACTTGAAAATCAGTTCAAGCCTGTTCCTTCCTAAAGTATTATAAGCTCTGAATCCATCTTAGGGGCTGCCAACAAACCCTATATCGCCACTAAAAAGCTGGTGCACTAGAGGGCCCAACTGTGTAACGAGGAGTTTTGATCCTATTCAAGGGCCATCATGTCAGAATAATTACGACAGCAGTTCCAAAAAGCCTTTTAAAAGACAGCTGATACCCAATCTCTTTCGCAGCGCCTCTCTTAATATCGATATGAAGGCTTGGGACTGGTAGGGGATGAGGTGGGCTGAGACCAGTTGCAACACGCCTTGCGGCAACTAGTGCTGCAGGGCAGCCCTGCATGCAAGCGCAGTCAGGATCTTCTATGATGCATTCAGTAATACTGTAAGGAAGTGAAAAAAATTGTATTTGTCAATCCACTGCCATTGTGCAAGCCAGTAAGGGGTACATGTCAGGCGACCAAGAGGAACTTACTTCACGGTTCACTTCTGTATTGACCCCACCGTGCCTGACTTAAGCATTACCGTGCATTTTGTTCAAAACCTTTGTGTGAAGTAAACATATGGCGTATAACGGGGGTTCGCGCTTCGTCTGGTGCCAAAGGAGATTAGCATCGAGGCTATAGTGCTTGGCGCGCCGTCCGTTGTTAAGCTTAGCGAGGACCGCACCCGCTTAAACATTTACGAAATCAAGGGAACGCACTTTGGAAAGAAAAACGGAATTGCCGCACATAAGAGTGATTGTAGAACGCTGTACCTAACCTGTAAGCGGGCGGGGCACTGCGTGAGCAACCACGTTGGTGATAACCTGTTGACTGTAAAAATGTGCTGATTGGGCCGGAAAAGCCACTCCTTAATCTTTGCAATCTTGGAAACAGTTTGTCGTATGTGTCGGAGATTGTGCATTGGTTGATTGGTTGGAACGGTACAATGCCTGCCGTAAAGGTAGTGCCGACACTTTTTTAACCTCCAGAACACCGCGTAGACGGGCTCCTCCCCACGTATTGAATGATTCTGCTGTATGTCCTTGAAATAGCGTAAGTAGCCTGCAATTATTTGATGCTTTTCGAGTATTCGCTCTGCTGAGAAAACATTACCCCTATTGGTCTGTCACAGGAGTCGATTTTTAGGGAGAAAGGCTCGTCAAAATCAGGCAACGCGAGTACTGGCGACGATGTGAGGTGCCGCATGAAGCTTTTGGCGGCTTTTCTTCGCTGTCCGTCCGGATAACCTGCTTGTCTTTCTTACATAGCTCTGTTAGGGAAGAGGTGATGTGAGCGAAGCCAACAATGAAGTAACGACAGTGTTGTGCGAGGCCCGGGAACACCTGCATGCGTACGGGTTCACAGGGGTAGTGGCCACGATAGAATATCGCCTATCTTCCCCGAATCGGGCTCGGCCCCTGATGCGGGGACCGAAACCCGAAGAAACCCATTGTTTGTATGACAAACAAACACTTATCTGCCTTCACGAACTACCACTGCTCTCATCGCAGTTGCAGCTCACGTTGCAGGTGTTGCGAGTGTTCCTGTTTATTCCGGTTGAGCACAAGCGCATCGACCATAAATATTACCAACTACCCTTGATTGGCAGGCCTCCACAGACGTGGTTTACGTGTCGCTGCAGTTTTCTATCTGCAGTCATTAGCCCAAATGACATATGCATGTATTCTAATTTGTAGATGCATGTATGGAAGGCGGGTTTGTGTCTGTCATCGGGGTGTATTGCGCTCTATAAAAGCACCTCAGCGAAGCCAAATGATAAATGTAGTGCTGAACCCTAGAACCGATCTAGAGGCTCATCAATTCTAGGCATCGGGAGCTTCTTTGTCACCGTGCTTTTGTTGAGGGGCTTAAAGTCTGCGCGCACGCGCCACCTTCCGTCTTTTTTGGCCGCCACGGGGTTGTCTTCAAGTTTATTAGTTAACAGTTGAACGTTGCCTTTCAGTAGCAGTTCGTCTTGCATCCGGATTTCCTCTTCAAGATGTGGGTTTCTCCAGTAGCTTGAAACTGCCTGTGGCTGCTCTGGGAAGGAGGTCAATTGTGTGCGCTGAGCATGCAGAGGGTAGCCGGCCCCCATGTAGCTTCTTGCTGTTTAGCCTCTCGTAGTGGCCTGCCTTCAATAGTGCATGCGTCTGGTCTTCTTCGGCAGCTAATTGGATCAAGACCCAGACTGAGACAAAGATGGTTAGGCTGCCGGTTCTTGCCGTGTCTTCTGATATCAGATCACCTCCGCATCCTGCATCAAGTATCCCTAGGAGGCTAGTGTTTTTCCTGCTGCAATCCCCGTCCGTCTCTTGACGTACAGCTGGCTTGGCGGTGCCACCAACTGCATATTCAACTTTTCATATTATGCGGCTAAGCCCCACATTTTGGGGCTGACTAGGCCGCCCCTCACGTGGACACACAACCTGCACCCTTGAGATGGGTTATGCCTTAACCAGTAGTAGGTTTGGATGCCCACTTCAAACGCGGCTAAAAACGCACCTGAAGGGCCTATGATGCCGTGCTTGACCGGCGGCAGTGCAACTGAGTCGCTGCAACTAGTGCTGCAAGGCAGCCCCAAACGTAAACACAGCAAAGCTCCCTTTCGATGCACGCACTAATGCAGTAGAAACATATAAGTACGTACTCACCAATCCACAGTCAGCCTGCAGGCAAGTAGAGATATAAGTACAACCCTCCCATATCCCATGCTGTAGGTGCTCTCTCGCTGAAACTACGTGAGTGCGGGTTGTGCAGCATCATGCCCCTCTCATGTGATGCATGCTTGTCCTTGATGTCCTTGTTGGGTGCATGTCACGTGACAAGTTCCCTTAAAATGGCACGGATTGTGCTCACGTTCGTGAAGCTGTAGTATCGGGAAGCTGCCATTCCATAAACTACCACTTGGCTCTCACGACTTAGGTGAAGTTTCGTGCGCTAGTAAGGCGGTTAGTTCGTGTCTGTTACTCAGCCACAGGCCGCTTCCTATCCTTCTTCCACATGATTTTAACCACATCGGTTCTGGCTAGCGGGCTGGTAGTGAAAGAGCACGCCGGATTGCTGGGCATTTCAGTACCTTTAGATGAAACAGACCCCTTAAGTCGTGCAGCAGAGCATGTTTGCCCACGCCTTCCTGTGCTACCTTCGCCTAATTGTTCCTGGCAGTTTGGATAACTGCGGTGATTTGTCGGAATAGAATATGATACAAGGAACAGCAGGGGGCTTCTATGAGCGGAATCCTATACATTCAAGGGACTCTTTCTACTACATTTTGTTTACTGCTTGTAGCTCGTGTGCTTACTTGTAAATATACTGTTTACGTTTAGCTACAGAATTTATCGGGGATAATGGCGTTTTCTTAAGTAGAGTTATAGACGCTACTGGCAATGCGTGGGTCATCCATGTTCTGTTCAATCTGGCGCATGCTCAGCGGCATAGGTTGCCTGCGCCTGACTATGGCGTAAGAGCATACAGCTGTAGAACACAGGAATATAGCAGGTAAAGTAAATACATTTCATCTTGAAAACAATATGAAGGAGAACGAATGTTCAAAGTGAGGACTATACCCTAAACCCTAAACCCTAAACCCATGGCCAACCAGTATTTGGTAGTTACCTTTAGGGGCTGTATTTGGCAGTAATAGCCAGCAGTCAAGCCCCGACTTCGAATCTAATACAGAAGGCACTGCACTTAACCGTAACAAATGCTTACTGGAAGAGGACTTTTTAAGACTTCAGTTGGATTGGATCGCGTCGTGAACAGAAACAGTGAACAGAAGCTAACCTCGCCAAGCTAACGAAAAACCGCAACGAGAACCCCGCCCGCCAGAAATAGTAGAAGACGGCACCAGCACATCTCTGTAATGCACAGTCTATATTTGCAAAAGTATAAAGAACATTATCCTATACAAAGTGTAGGCTGTTTATGCAACTGTTGTAATGTAGCAATCCAATATCTATATTATGCAAACTGATGTGTGTGGTGGGTCGAGCCCTCAATTTTCGTCGTCGCTAACAGCACCGAATTTGAATATTTTGCCTTAAAAAACGGGCTGTCTGTTGCAATGTAGCAATCCAATATCTATATTTTTAATTTTAAGTTAAGTATGTTCGTTTATTTAGGGTGGTAACGATGCATAGCTTATCAAAACCGACGCTTCCCGAATGGAGCTCCAGAACAAGCCCCATTGCGAGTTACGCTGTGCAACTAGCTGAAATATCTTAATTTTGCCCTTGCGTATGCAAACTGGCCTAAATCAGGATTATCACTAGCATTGTTGGGAAACAAAGAAGAAGACCGTGCGCGTTGTAAAAGGGGGTAAGAGTGCACTGTGATTATCATCGCCGCTTGGCCCAAACTGTTTGAGATCACCGCGCTACACGATGCTGCTTCCAGGAAGGAAGAAAGTTTTTATGCACACCACCTGTTGGCTCTATCAAATTTTTTCTTGCCAGTATGGGGTGATGTTTCACACGGTTACATGCAAAACTCCACATCAATGCCTAGCTAATTAGATGAACACACACGGAACAGCGAATTGTCTTGCAACATAGCACTACATTTTTGTTGCTTTTTCTAGTAAATAAAGTCCAGAGGTGTGTTTCGTGGGCCAGAAAACCGGGAAACTTCTTGTACATGTTTTTCAGCATCAGTCTAGGGTAGTGAGGCACGAAGCAGTTAATCCTTTTGCTTGCGCGCAACCCTCCCAGGAATGGTCGATCCCAGGTGTCAAAAGCCCGAAGACGACGCCGTTGGCCACGGGAACAGTAGAATCACTAAGCTGAGTGACTGCACCGCCACGCAGGCGGATGACATGGGCATCTTGGCAAAGACCAAGGCAAGCTGGCCGGTCCACATAGCAGGAAACAATTCGAGAGAGAGTTTTACAGCTTGTATACTGTAGCTTTTACGTGTTCGATTCAAAAAAGTTAACGGAACTTTCTGGCTTCCTTGTGGTTTATCGGCACATGGAGGCGAAAAAGACCCTGGAGGCAGCACGTCATTGTTTTGTGACGATTGCCCGCAATAGGAAACAGGGCTCTTATGTTGTGCCAGTAAGATTACGAACGCATGTTTCTTCTGTATCAGTCAGGCAAAGCTGAAGTCGAAGAAATGTCGTCCTCCGTTGAGCAAAATGAGTTAACACCTACAAGTGCCGCACGAGGGAAAGATGTAGAATTCTACAAAATGCCAGCAAAGGCCACCAAGGCAGACGCAGCAGGCCTGCATGAACTCAATTCTTTTACTAAGACAGTGAATCAAACAATGCAAAGCTATCATGTAAGACAAAGCCGCACTTTTTGAGCAATGGTTCTCGTCTACCCTGTCCTGGACTGGGCAGGAACACCATTGTAGGAGGAAATTGTCCCGACCAGTAGTCATAAATGTAAAACATCAAATTGTGCCGAATGGAAAGAATTACCACAGACTGCCTTGAGCACTTAAACGCGCGCTTCACAGGCGGAGCAGTCGCAGCCTGTAGTGAAAGTGGAGCAGCTGTTGTCAAGCTTGCGGAAACGCTTTGATGACGTTCATGCTGAAGTTAGGAAGCGAAGCGAAGAAGTGGCCCGTTACAAAGTAAGTAGAACATTTTACTTCGCAGAAAGTATTCACCAGGCAGACAGAGTAGACTGCCCTCAACGCATATTCGCGTGCACCACAAACCAATTCAAACGTTTCCTTATTATGCTCTGCCAGCTGTGACCCTGCTCAGGAGAGCATTCGGCAGGCTGACTCAGCCGAACATCAAGTCACAAACGATAAGGCTCGCATACACCAGGTCAGGCAAAGGCTAGTTTGTGAAAATGACCCTGAAAATGCTTCCCGGTAGCCTGTCAGCAGCGCAGCTGATGATGCGCATCAATTGTTTTACCTCAGCGTGCTGGTGAACTGATTCAATCGCTCTCGGTGTTGAATAAAAAGGTTGTAGAAGCTGGCCACACAAAGAAGGTGTACCTGCATATTCTTCAAAGGACAAAGGTATATCCCAATTACACAAATTTCGCTTCAACTGTTGACTGTCCCCAGGCAATTGCTCTTTCCTGTCTCGTTCATCATCATCACCATCATTGTCGTATGCAGATCATTTCTGGCTCTCTGTGTTGCGGTTTTTCAAGCTTGAAAAAGATACGGTTCGACAGAGAAACCTGACCCTGCAGAGTAGATTGAAGTCATTGGGCCTTGAGCTCAGAGAAGAGCGCGGCGCTTTAGAGTGCGACCTTATTGACAGTATATATGTAAAAGGATTTAGTAACTGACGCAGTTTTGTCAGTGGCGGCGAATACTTCTGTCGAATTCCCAGCGAAGCGCGCCTTCACAAAATACCCATATGCTTATGCCCAGGAAGCAACAGAAAAAGAAAAGCAAAGCTGTTTCTGAGCTCAAGCAACTGGAGCAGGTTAGTCAGCCTAATACTGTTATGTAGAGTACTGATGCATCTAACTTGGCTACCGCGTACGATACGGTGTACCAGAATCCTCTTCTCCTGGCAGGAACTACAAGGGGAAAGAATCATACGCAACCAAGGTCTCAAAGAAATTGACGAAGCAATTGAGTATAAAAGAGCTGCAATAGAAAAGAGGCATGTAATTACCATGAGTCTAGGCAAATATTGGCACTCCGAATAGCTGTTTGAATGATAACTTCAACACAATCGAAACCGGCCTCAGGTTTTGTGGACCGCTGGCCGCAAGTAGAGAGAGACTGCAGCTAAACCACTAGGTAAAGTTGTGTCTGTGCTGTAGGTAGCCGCTATCTGCGTTGTTTCTCAGGCAGCGGCTTGTTGAGTGGCAGCAGTCAATCGTTAATGACGCTGCTGCTGCAGCCCTTTCCGCTTCTTCTGGAAAATGGAGAAGAATGCTTTGCGTTGAAAAGCTGATCGCTAATTCTCTGCAGAAGACAAGCGTTGAGAATGTGGAAAAGTGGCAGTACAAAGAGGACATCTTTCAGAAGATTCGAGAGGCAACTGTGAGAGTCTACGTTAGGACTATATTTTAAAAGTTGAGGCATTTCCGCCCGCTAAAGAGTTGCTGAATGGATTCCTCGTGTAGCTTTGTGATATCCTGTTGTAAGCTTATGCAACAGCAGAAACTTGACTTAATTGCGACTTTGTTTTCCCCAGGGAATGGCTGACGTTATGGAAATCGTCAACAAATTTTTGAATCGGGACTTGGAGAACCAAAAGCTAAAGCTCTTGGCGGAGGAAGCGGAAAAGAAGCTTGAGGTAAAAAATGAAGACAAGCAACTTTGAACGCGAAGACGAATTCCAGAGAATGAGCAGACTTATATGCACTGCAGCTGTAGTGCCGACTTGTTTGCCCTGGCCACCGTATTTATGCCAGAATCAGTCTCGTCTAAGTGGCAGCTTGCGTGTGAAAAAGTGCAGAATTCTAGGAGAGAATATCAAGAGGCCGTACGGCGTGCGGTAGAAGAGCTGGATCTGACAAACTGTTCCCATATACAAAACCTCTATGATGTAAAACTCGGACGTTTATCTTCAAATGCATCACGCAGTACCTTGCAACCACGATAGAGTTGATGCAGAAACAACAGAAACGTGCAACTGGAGGCGTAATTGACTTGCAAGCTGCAGGATTGTAGACGGCAGTGGTGCAGCTCAAGCAACAAGATTCTCTGCCACTCATGTGCTTTCCAACACTGCACGGTTTAAAGAGCTTTTGTTAGGACACCCGCATGGTTTCCCTTGCTTGCCAAAGTTTCAACAAGATATGTAGTGCAACCGTGTACCACGTGCAGCCTTGTACCATGCGAGGAGTGTTGCAGGCTCTTGATGCGCAGTCACAGTCCTGGAACAAAACGTTTCACGATCACGCAGCAAGGTGCGCTGGCAAACACAGGTGGCCCCGTATATCTTGTCTTTGAAGAATGACGACCAACGCCTCGTTCTGGAAATATGCTTCCTGTGACCCCTTCACGCTGCGCCCAAATATGCCTACAGATACAAACTTCTCAAGCGCTCTTTAGGGGATATCGACCAGGCTAGGCGTTGCGCAGCTAGCATTAACGCTAGGCTTGTGCAACTTGGTATTGAGGTGGGTACGGTCCGTGAACCATTAGACGTTGCGTGCTCTTCCAAGAGATGGTAGATATCTATGTTTTAAAGCCATGCTGCACTGCTGTGAAACACAGGTTCCTTGGGATGTTAATGCGGAAGCGTCGTTAGAACACTACTTTCAGAATCTCCGTGAACACAGCATTCCAAAGTTGATCAGTCTTCCGGATAGAGTTACGGATATTAGCAATTATGAAGAGAGTGGTGCCAATGAGGAGGCACTAAACAGTTGTGCATTTGTCCTCGGACCACCTGCCGCTGTCACAGAATGTCAAGAAGAAGCTAAAAGGTGAGCGTCTGAGGTGCGGCAGCAACTCTGCCAACCTCCGCTCAGCTTTCATTTGTAGCCTAGCTTCGAAAATGTAAAAACCTATTGAGCCTTTCTTCATATTAAAGAGAACATCGCAGCAACTTAGCAGAATAAACGAACACCAATCTTTAAGTGAACAGTGAATCCGGAGGCAGCGAAATATGAGAGTTGTAAAACATAAATTTGAATGGGGTCATTGGCCTCCTTTGGTTGGTAATTTTCTAACTGGCATGCTTAGGCAACAGGACGAATGAAGAACCAGATGTTTCGCCGCATTCTACAAAAGGCCATTCTGTTTTGTGAGTGTTGCCTATGAGCCTGCGGGATGGTAGTCTCCTACTGAATCGCAAAATGACCCGCAAGATACTAGGGTTTCAAAAAGGCTTCAATTTTAAGAACAATACAGATTGAGGCATATGGAGAGGGAAGCAAACAAGCGAAATCATATGGCCTGGTTTGCCTGGGATAAAGCATGGAACACAAACCAGAATTGCACACGAATGTCCTCTTAGTTTGGCCCGAACCCGTTGCAGTTACTGTGTTCAACAATACCTTTGGGTAAAAAGGTGATTATTTCGGGTCATTCCGTACAAGAGTCACGCTGGCAAGAGCGACTGGAGGGAGTAAAGCGCCTGTCTCTGGTGAGAACTGCAGCACTATCAACTAGACCCACACGCAACGGAATTACGTAGCCGTATCCTAGGACTCTCAACATGCGCGACAGTTTAGGAAATGCAAACAAATTGTCAGACGACTCCAACATTTCCCTTTTTCCTTCACTCACGCGGTCGCTAGGGTTCCCGAGTACAGCGGCATAGGCCCTCGGGTTTAGTGGGGCGCAGCGGCATCCTGTCCAAAGCTACAGCAGCCTCTGTTTCAGTGCTTCCCCACAAGGGTGCATCATAAAATCCCTATTCAATGAACACCAAAATACAAACAATGCAGTCAGCTGTTAAAAACCTCATTGGCTTCAAGGTACGATGCGCCTACTTCGAACTGTTTGTGCATCAACTTCCCTCCTTCGTTCCATCATTAAATCCAAGCTGTCTCGCCGAAGCGCAAGAGTGGGGGGTCGCGCGTTCTTGCGGGCAACCAAAATGTGGGAAAACATAAGGTACAGTGGCACTGAATTGCAGTGTTGCCGTCTATCATATGCGAGAGTTGGATAGGGCTATAATGGTATCCAGTTCCTGAGTGGTGAAAGGGCCTGAGGCGGGGGCGCCAGGTGAAATAGGGCAGAGGACGGTACATAGCGCTCTGAAATAAGTTGGCTAAGGCGGGAAAAACAGGAATAGAAAGCGGCCGGCCAGTATACACAACTTCACGCTCCCCAGAGCAACGGGCTACCAACGAAGAGTGTGCTGCTGAAATGAGATGTTCTGTTTACGCCCGCGCTTGCAGTCTCTTATGCTGGATTTGCTAGAGCACGGGACACCTGAAGAATGCCTCGTGCAGGCTATCCTCAGAAATACAGTCCAATTGACGGCTTTTTTACAATTAAAATAATACTGGCTGTGTAGATATCCCTCCTCGTTGTTGCTTACCAGTGCAGGGTCCGGTTAGCCCAGCCCGCAGTGAGATCGCCGTTGTTTCATTGTGCCAGCTTAAGAACATCTATTTAATTACATGAACATTTCTTCGAAACATAGGCCAACTGCATGATAATATCATCGCGAAGCGAGTCGGGCTGCGCTATTTTCAATACGATTGCCAGAAAAAAAGAAAGGGCTCATACACGCAGTAAAAGAAATTTCAGGCTGACCGCCACCCTGCAGTCCTCTTAGCGCCTGCGAGCACGATCATGTTTTGAAAAACACCGGTGAAGACTCTGTGAGCTTGGTAGATCGCTGCATGGCGATAATGTAACTTGTCGAGCCAGCTGGCTGCAACGTATATTCCTACGGGGCTACAGGCGGTCTCCGGACGTTCTCCGATGCGAGGCGAAAGGGATGGCTGTAAACAGCCATGGCTAACATCGGGTAGACCAAAAGTGCTTTTCTGTGACAGGCAAAGGCCACTGGACTCCAGTTATTCAAGTACATGTTTGCAACATGCACTTTTCCAAGCAGAGAAGTGAGATAGGCCGTTTCGATTGTTTCTCGTCAATGTGTGGCCTTCACAAGTGGGACCAACGTGTTATCTGCTCATCCCATGCCGCCCGAAAGTCTCTTTTGATGCCCCACTGTCCAGGTGTTCGCATTTAAGTTTTACTAAAACCACGTCAGCACTGCTAACCCAGCAGTTTGCCGTGCTCGTTGTTCACATGAAAAGTGTGTTACCGTGTGGGGACCTGTGGGTTGTCACTTACTGAGTAATAACTCAATGAGTCTCCCAGTTAATAAACGTTAATATGGATGGGGTTGGACCCTAAGTGAGAGTGTCCTGAGAGTCTAAAAAGATGTTTTGACACATACTGGACTGTCCCCTCGTCCCACCCCCAGCCCTTTTGGCTGCTGCGCCGGGATGTGTGGGGACAGCAGAACATTCCTTTCTCTTGAATAACGAACTATGGAACTTTTTTGAAGCCCTGTATCAGTTTTTTCTACTGAATCACGATGTATCGGGAGCCTTCTCAGCCCCTGTATTAGTCCGCTCGAGACGGAGAGATAAGGGAAGCTCCGCGGGACGCTTGCTGTGGGAACCAAAAATGGTGCCCCACAGAACGGTACCATTCGATACTGCCTATTAACATATGTCTGGGTAAGATTATTAGCTTGAAAATGTTGTTTTATCTCCGCATGCTCTAAAGCAAGGCCAGGACTAAAGATGGTCTAAATACTCGCTCACCATCAGCCTCCACTGGCCTGCAGTCTCCCCATGCGTCTTAGTTCCTTGGACCCCCATCGTGTGAAGGGACAAGGGATCTTAATGGTAATTCAGTAAGTGAGTTTCCCTTGGCACTGAGTTGTCGTTGGGGGCATGAGTCGCGGGGCTGGGGTACTCTTTCGTTGCTGGTGAGAGTGGGTTCCCCTTCCCGAGAACCCTAAGATCCCTAGGGTCCGAAACTCTCCCTTGTTGGCACGCAAAGAGAAGTTTCTTACATTGCTTGTCTGGAACCCTACAGAGAATCACCAAAATATCCCCGACGCCTACCAGAAAACCAGCAGAAACGTCACTGCGAGAATAATGTCAAGTGGCCAGAGAGAAACAACCAGAGTGGGTTTTTGAGAACCATTTCGGCAACGCAGTTCTTCAGAAATACTTACAGGCAAGTCTTTTCTCACAGGCAGCCACTAACAGCGTGAAAATACAAAACGCAGCTTGATATTGGGCTTATTCGGCAACTGTTCCTGTTTCAAGAGCGGTCCGGTGCTCAGATTTCCCTCTCAATGGAGGGCTTACTTGTGTTTGTATATCGGCGTGCCTGGCAGCACTCGTTGCGGCAAGGTACGCTGCCGCACATATGAGTATATATATGCTTAGTGCCTTGACGTTTTATACCGTGACTCGCCCACTGGCGGAAGGATAACGGCCTCTTTGAAACGATAGTCCACCGGCCTAGTTGAGCTTATCTAGACCAGGTGGCACTAAATGTAGAACATGCGACTGCTGGGAAATTCTATAGATGAGCCAAAAGGTACGAAACGGAGTCTAGAGGCAGTCACAACATGAATACCAGCGAAGTTGGAGCCGCATAAAATTACTTCGTTATTGCTATACCCCTTGAAGCGTCAACCGCTCTTTTTTATGGAATGAAGAAAGTCTTCAAAAGCTTTCATGCTAAACATATTAGAAAGCACAGCCGGACCGTTTGTAATGCTTTGGGAGAAGATACCACACGGCTAAGTAAGTAGTCGTGCACTAGTCACCTGAGGCGAGCACATTTTCCGAATTGTTGAGTCTTTTTACAAAATTGGCGTTTTGTGAGTTTTCAAGTCCCCTCCGCAAGTGGATCTTGCAAAGAAAGGCTGATGAACCCTGTTCGAGGAGATGGGTGGCACTTCCGCTCCACAAAGAAAAGTGCATGTTATGCTCCTGTTCCCTAATAAGTACGCACAGAATCCCCGCAACCCAAACACGTGCATTGAAAGCACCTTATAATCCTGGGTCCCCTGGAACTTTCCCACCGATCGAATGAAATTGGGGCTCTTCTCTCCAAGCTACCCCGAAAGTTGTTGCACTGTTGTCGCGAACAGACAGGCTGCCGGTTTCACAACACTTCCAAGCCACCCTAGCTCGCTCATTCGCGCCGCCTCATTCTGTCCTTGGGCCTTAGAATTACGATATTCGCCGGGCTATGCAAGTTTGCTTGTCCTTAGCATGGGTTGAGCCCGGCTGACACGTTCAAGTGTACACGGGCCCTAAGACGAAACAGTCGGCATCATTTGGAACGAGAAGACAAACGAAGCCCCGGCAATTGCATATGAATAGCGTTTGAGTAGCACATCAAATGATGCACTGGCCTACTTTGAACTCTACCTTTTAGACATTCCAGCGCCTGCTTTCGCACTGTACGTGTCTTCAAAGTGCGGGTGAGTCTTATATTTTAGTACCTCTGTGTCCTTCAACAACCAAAGTAAAGCTTTGGCGCTTTCTCCTCTCTATTATTAGTGCTCACGATGGGCTAGTTTCTCCAAATACTCAGTTGCTTTGGGCACAATGGATGGATGGAGTTTATTGTAACTGATTGAGCGTCGCTGGTGCCTCAGGAAAAAGAGAATGTGGCCAATTCAGTACCGGTGTCCTGCACTCGCCTTTCCACAGGGTGCAACTGCTACTCCTTCGACAACCCTGTCGAAGTACAGGCTATTCATGCCCACAAACCCAAATTTGTTCTGATGCAGAGGTGGAGGCACGGTCGACTGGATTGCTGGCCTTCGCAAACTTCCTTAAGCACGGAATGCCGTCGTTTTCTCAAATGTGTACATGTATATATTAGGTATCCAAACTATAGCATCCTTATTGTGGAATGTTAAGACCCCGATGCGTTCCCAGCTGCTTTCCTACACATAGTCTCACAGTTCAGCCCCGGGTCAAAGAGTGCCGTATGCAGTAGTAGGCTAGCACACAATAATGTATTCCAGGCTGTTCGGATGTTACAGCAGTCACACTGCCATTCATAATGCTCCACTATAAGTTCGTGATAGACCCCAACAACAAGAACTGGATAATTCACCTTTGGGGCTGGTCTTGCATGCACGTGGAATTGACACACGGCGTTGGTCCTCAACTGACACTGTGCTCTTCTTGCATCAACAGATGCTTACTTGTTTGAGTGAAAGGTCATCTTTTTTTATGATATGGTTTGAATGAGGCAAGCTCGTTCCGGACTGTGTAGACGTCGTTTCAGCAGCTTTGCTACAGCATAGTTTCGCGAAGCCTGCGTAGATAGGCCCTGCACGGTTTGCCTTCCGCGCTTCGCAGCAGCCAGGCCAAGGTTGGTACCGAAGCTTGTTTACTATGGGTGGGACGTGCTGGAGCGTATGCCTCCTGTATTAACCGGGAGAAAGTCTAGGCAGCCAGGGTCTATGACCCTGATCCTAGTCGGATTCCTGACCTGCAGCACGTTCTTCGTGAGAAAGCTTACGCGGAAAATTTAGAAAGCACATACGGAACTAAAGTTTGCTCCTAAGCAGCCCTTAAGCATGGGCGCAGCGATTGCAATCAATGTTTTACTGAAATGTGAATAAGAATAGCCAAGTATCTGGTTACCCAGATGGCGTGTACATAAAGTAGCTAATATTTAAGTACTTTCATATGGCTTCATTTTACAAGAAACTGACATACGGATCAAATTTCAGCTTCCCCTGGGCCCAGGTTGCTTGTCCTTTCCCGCAGACTTCGATGCGAAACCGAGGTTTACTTACGGCATGAACACTCCGTTCTTCGTACATCAATGGTGAAACATCCACTTTTTTCTCGACCGTTGGAGACGTGATACAGCGCCTAGTCGTCACAAAAACAACAGCACCTATTTGCTTGGTTGGCTGCAAAGACTCATCATTCTAGGGAGATGCGCGGGCTTAGCCAGATGTAGAGGCCCTCGGCAAATTGAGCTCATTGTTGTTAACCCAACTGTGTCTGAGGGCTTACTTGGTATCCTCATGGTGAGTTCGCCTTGCTGGGCCTACGACTCAGCAGGAATTCGGCCAACGGAGTGTCTGAGCGACAATGCATTAGAGCTGGGAGGGAGCGTCCAAACTTTATCGAGCCGTTCCCCTCTAAAGGCAAGAAAGGGTGTGCAGCTGACGTACCAGAACTCGTTGAATCATGGAGACTACCCGCCTTGTAGAGAGTACCGCTGACTGCGGTACTAACTACATCCAATCGTTGGTAGCCCCCTGGAGTGCCAAGTGAGTGGCAGCAACCTGACTGTCAGTAGTCTGCCATATATTTATTTTGGTCAGAAAGGTTTGTTTAGTAAGCACCAAAAGGTAGCTTTTCTCGCTGGAAAAGCGTTTTTTTGCAAATGCGTGAACAACAACGAACCATTTGAGGAGCCCGCTGTAAATTGTCATTATTTCGTGCGTCGTGGAGAAGCGATCCACTAAATGCTACGAACCCTTATCACTTGCAAACAGCGGTGAAGCTATGCCTTCAATTGCTTCAAAGGCGGAACTGACGTTGGCCAAGAAAACGAATTCTGCAATGTGTTTGTCTTTCATGCACGTTTGTTTTTCCGAGTCTTTGTATTCCAAGGCGTGATTGCTCCTGTCAATATTTTGTCTCTCAGCTACCTCCACCGAACGGAGTATCGGGGCACCGAACAGCGTACGGGGAATCACCTGTGAGTGCTACAATTATATTGTTGTGCCCACAGGAAGACAATTTAAATGTAATCATAGTAAACTTTCGCTTTGAGGCCATTCTTCAAGTATTAGAGCAGCACAAGTACTTTGATGGGCCTACTGTCCCACAAAAGTACATTTGTTTGTTGCCAATGTGCATATAGTGCTGCAGTATCCAGACCCCTTTCCAAGCGAATTACAAACGATATACCAGCCACCCCTTGTCAACCATCGGGATCTTCACAATGTAAACGGTTTGCAGTGCCCCACTCACGCGCGTGACTCAGGTTCGACGTGACATTCTGCAAACTGACGCCTGAAAAGCCCGTGGCAGATGTGGAAGCCACAGTTCACTTCTCACTCTCGCCTAAATTGATCGAAATTTTGCAGAAGAATGAGAGCCCCCCTCAGCTGTAAGATTACGCAATGCATTGCTGCAAAACACACCAAACCCAACAAACGGCCAACATCTTGGCACCGGTGGGCAGCGGAAATAATCACACCGCTATGAACGAAAATACTAATGATGTATTATCGCCAAGCTTCACTACCAAGAGCAGGCAATTCTCTCGCCTGTTGTGGACGCACACAGAAAAGATGCGGACGGGCTCGTTTCCTTCCGTTTCGAAGGCGAACAGCTAGTTCACACATTTTCAAGGACACTTCTACCTTCGAAGTTCGAGTTCTGGCTTGATAGGTAACAGACTGCACAGTGCTCTCCGCTGGGAGGGGCAGCTCCATCGATCGAGTCTTTGGGATGCGGAATGTCACTAGGGTCGTGTTACCTTCATTTCCTTGGTCACCAGGCTAGCTAGGGCATCGGAACATGAGAAAGAATCGACCATGTGTGTACAGAATTTTGAAGAACAAACGGGAGGTCAGGCTCTCAGTGATGCTACAGACACCGTAAGGAAATAAGCCATCTGCCTACTACCAAGTGTAGCACACTCCTTACCCCAGTGAAAAGAATTTCATCCGAGTTTGAGGCTGGCGGGCGCTTGCAGCTTCGAGCAGACTCGCATGAATGCACACCTTCAGCAAGTAAATACACTTCTCCTTGAACAGAAGGCCGTCCTGATGCAGCAGGAGAAGGAGCACCAACAAGCTATAATACAGCGTAGAAAAGTAGCCAAGTGGGAGGGCTCCGCAAAGGGCCTCGCACAACCTGGAGAGGCCCAAGATCCGCAGAATTTGCTGACGCCTCGTATGAGCTATGAACATCAGCTGACAGATGACATGCTCAAGCGACTCTTAGAGAAAGTTTTCAGTGCTGCAGATGAGGAAAATGCAGGCAAGCATAAGGTCGCCAATTATCTGTTCATGTGTTTGAGCGCATTGTACGGATACGCTTCACCGAAAGTAACAGGGACTAAACTGCACATGTGTTTGCCTTTATTTGAATTTATTTACAAATCTGTTCAGGTCGCTTGCAGCATCGCGAGGTTGCAGCACTGCTATTTGCTTGTCCGCTGGGCCTCACAAGGTGGGAATTTGTTCAACTTCTCGCCGGTGCTCAAGAACATCCTGAGGGATGGATTGAGTATGGACCTTTTCTGGAGGTGAGTTGTGTTCATCGTCCACCAGAACAAAAGCAGACGTGCGATTTATTGCTTGTGGTTGCTTCTCCGGCCTGAAAAGTCAGCCACTGAAAGCAATCGGTCATCACGTTGGGGCACCGCTTATTCTGGGGTACGCCTAGCATCTATGCCATTTCTTTCTACGTCACTATGCATCCTTCAGAAAATTCCTAAACTTCTCGACATGTTAAGGGACAGAAGGGAAAAAGCGCGAAAACGGTCAGTTATAATTTCCCTCAAGCACTGTGAGAGGACTTCCCGAGTGCAGAATGACGAAGTATATCCTTCTCGCCGCATCTTACTAAGCATTCGTTCTGGTTGTGTGAAGTCTCTGCAGCAACGTGAAGCGAAAAGCAACAGCAGATGCAATGGCGCTCCTCTTTCGCGAGGAGCTGGATGAGACGTTTAGGTATGCAACTGCCTAACACTGTAACTAAGAACAATACCGCATGAAGACGCTGGTAAAATATCGTCTCGCATTTTCTTGAACGTGTCACCTACAGGATGACTCGAGAGCTGATTGACGGGATGGGAAGCCACGTGACCTCTACAGGTGCTTAGACTGGCTTTCCCCTCTTAACAAGTAACTGTCTTCGTTTCCGCCTAGCAGCCTACTTTCAAATTTTGTAAAGCATGCTCTTGTGGACTACTCATTCACCAGGCTTGTTGAAACGGCACGAACTCTATGCGGCGATGCAGCGAACTGACAAGTACGAGATTCCCAGCGTGCTGCAAACAGAAGGCGCCAGTAGCTTCAGCCTGTTCGTATATTCTGCTCTTCAAAAGGCTTCTACACTAACTAAATGAAGGCCCGGTTGATATGTTCTCCTGTTCTACAAAAAACCAATTAAGGTATTCTAGACAAGACATGGCTTTCGTCATGCAAACAATTCCAGGGAATGATCTGGGAGAAGTTGAATACGAAGCACTGCCAACTCTACTCCACGTCCTCAGGTGCGTGCAACATAAGATCATAAAGTTCTGTTCAAAGTAGGAGAGATGATCACTGGTGAGCATCATTCCAATTAGCGCATGAATGTTCTGCGATATAGGAAAGAAAGCATTAACAACGCTGTTCTTGAAGTTGACACGGATGCGATCGAAGCGGAGCTCACTAGGACTGCAACAGAAGTGTGAGATGCTATGAAGCCCCATCTTAATGTTTTCTCTGTACTGCACATGCCCCCGGACTCCCCCTTCCCAAGATCACTTGCCCTTGCTGCATGGTAATGTTGTCTACAATCGATGCTGTCAAGAACTTCTACAGTACAACAACCAAGCTTCGTAGGAGCCTTCCTCAATGAATCTACCCCCATTACAAGGATATGTCGTTTCTGGTGTCTTCAGAATCATATCTCCCAAAGCAGAGCTGCGAGCTAGTCGCCGCTTTCAACTGGCAGTCAATAGTAAATCGAGGTATTGACCAGAGATTTCCAAGGCGCTACACTTCAGCTATATATTTTCCCAATAAAAAAGAAATGAACACATGTTTAATGGCTTTTCCGCAGATGGGAATCACGCCGGCTGGGCTTGTGCCCATTTGGACATTGAGGGAAGTGCTCGACAACAGCGGGTTATGTCTGTCCAAAATGCACATTCATGTCCGCCGCTTACCTTTTCCCACGTTCAGCGCCCCAGCGACAGTCTGCTTATTCCCAACATTAGCTGGAAGTCTCATAAGGCAATATAAACACTCCCATAAGAATTCCCATTTGTCCTGACCTGCTGCAGGTGCTTCTCTGTTTGTCTTCTATGAATCGACAAGGCCAAGCTGTGTGGGAAGAATTCGTTGCGGTTAGAAACACTTGAGGGAGCTTGCACTCTAGCCACCCTTTGTGTGAGAAGTGTCAAAGTGTGGCGAAAACCCCAAAAAATCATCATGGAACATGTTTCGCACATAAAATGTCTATGTGTATTGGTACTCAGTGCCCTATGCGGGTTCACGCTCACAAGAGGGCAGCGCCACCTGTACATTCTGTGGTGTGAGGCCCTCCTGCTTGCCTGCAGGTTGTACAACGCGTTCTTCCACCTTTATTTGACAGTGATTACCTGATGGAAACAGGCATGCTCCAACACCATGCAAAAATCCCATTAGACATGTATTTAGATGGCATACGCGATTGACAGCTACACAGATAGGCGGTTCTCTCCAGTAATTGGAGTAGCATTGTTTTAGCATCATATTTCGCGGTGTCTCTTTTTGTGCAGCTGATCGAATTAGCAAGATTGTAGCTGATGCCGAGGCACAAGCAGAGTTTGAGGAGCTGCGTGGACTTTCAGTTCGTGACTCTAAGAAGCAGCGAGCGAGCCTTGCAGCGCGCCGTCGTAGCAAGCTGAAATCCGTCTCGCATGCGCAGCTGCAATTGGCGGCTGACGACGGAGACCAGGTGAGGAAGAAGTGTCTTGATGCAAGCTCCTGGTGATTACCCGAGCCCGCATACAATTCTTCATAAAAGCGGCGTGCTGTGATTTGCACTTCAGGGGGAGTCTCCAGACCGTGAAAGCGTAGAGAAGACACTTGTGCATCTGTTCACTGTGTTGGATGACCGAAGGAAGGGTAGGGCCTATACACATCATTGCAAAGTTCGCTATGCTGCTTTTTCAAGGTTACTGTTCCCAGTCTACCCATGTGAAAATGTACTGCAGGATCAGTGCCGGCTCAGGTGTTTGTAGGGGTGATGCATTACTGGTCTGCGCGAAGTGGGACAATCTCTACCTCGGCTGACGGGGGCAACCCATTACCTTTAAATTCGGTGTCTAACTCGAGCGGGGGCGCTGCTTTGGCAGCGGAACGAAGATATGCCGACATAGTGATGAGCTGCCGGCTGACCCCCGCCGAAGTCACAGGATTTGTTGCAGAAGCAAAGGTCGACCCACTTGTGCAAGAAATAAGCTATACTGAGCACATCAAAGCATGGGTTGCAACGATATTTGAAATCAGGTCAGGGCCACTGCGATCCTTTTATATTTTTCAACACGCTCAATGCTAACGCCAGTAGTTGAAATAATGGATCCGGGAACCTCCCATCAACTGTTTTACATAAAGAGTATATAACTGTGACGACTATAGGAATAAAACGGCACAGAGAATGCATTGTGCAAGCCTGTGCTTCAGGCGATCGCATTTCTGGCATAGTGTCTGTCACAACTCATTTGACGACGACAAAGTGCTCAAGCAGACCTGAAGGACGGTTACTTACCTGAAGACGCTCATTTACCAGCTTCTTGTCTTGTCTCCACTGAGAGCGCCTTCGGACGTGGAGACAGCCTAAAATCAGAATATTGACAGGACTGGCAAGAAGGTGCGGGAGTGGAAAAGTAGCTGTGATGGCACTATACAGAGGTATCTGTCCGCCCCCCAGAGTCCAGATGGTTGCAGCAGTCCACGGTGAGTAGTAGACTTACTAGGGGTCTGTATTCTTCTACGGGCCAAAGGCTCAACCGATTTTTGGCAAAATGTAATCCAATGATACGAAGGATCTCCCTATGGCTACAGAGTGGCGGAAATGGCATTTCCTGTTCTGTTGCCGTGTATGTGAGTTCTCTGCTCCTACGCTTAAGGCATTATTCTGCCGTCACCTTGGAGCTGCAGGCAAACCAGCTCCTTGTCTGTGAAGACATCCAAAGTATTATATCATGCAGAGCACGCCGCCTTCATGTCCTGTCTTAAGCCTTCAGCTATACTTAAAATTCAGCTAGAACTGCTTTGTGATTAGAGCTCTGCACCTACATATTTGTGTTATTTCAACAATGTGAGGTAGTCGAGCTAGAGGAAATTAACTTGATCTTTGCAGGCCCGCATCCGTATAGCTCAGCATATAGTCAAACAGGGGGATTATGTATTGAGCCTTTTTGTACAAAGGTGGCGCGGCTTGCCCAAATTAGGCAGCTGTTTGAATTATTTGCGTTTTCCACAGTTGAATTTCATAAATGGAGTCGAATAAGCGTTTGTCACTGCTACATCGTTCGATGTAGCTGAGATAAATACTGTCACGTTTGGGTGGCCGGATATTCGACAAAAAGTGTACGACGCTGGCCCGGCAATTTCAGCAAGGAGCATAATTGCCTCTTGGCAACCAGCTCCTTAGGTTCACCGTTAGTGCCTAAGGAGGGAAGAGTGGTATGAGCTTAGCTTGGCGGTAGGTGTGAGAAACTCCTCTATGCGTACCAACAAAGGAGTTTTTGGTCTCCTAGGGATCTTAGGGCCATCAGGAACAAACCCCACTCTCACCAGTGAGCAACGAAAGACTGCCCCAGCCCCGCGGCTCGAGCCCCCAACAACACATTTCCAAGCAGAACTTACTTAGTGGTTTACCGTTAAGGTCCCGAGTCCCCTCGCACGACGATGGGGTAGCAGAAAAGTTAGAAGAACAGGGGGACTGAAGCCCAGTGGAGGCTGTTGGTGAGCGAGAGTTCAGTCCCTCAGTCTTTAGTCCCGGCCTTGCTTTAGAACATGCGGAGATAAACAACATTATCAAATTAATAATATCTTACTCAGGCATAGTTTAACGAGTGGGACCTGCCTATGCGATGCCTTAATCCCCACTGCAAGCGCCCCGACGAGCTTCCCTCGTCTCACTGCCTCGAGGAGACTAATACTGAGGCTGTGAAAGTTCCCGTTGTGCGCCTCGCTAAGCTGAACAGCTTAGCGAGGCCCACAACTGCGCAATTCTCTAACGGTAATCTGTCAAGCACTACAGCCTCGACGGTGATATTTCGTGGTTCCAGGCGAAGCGGAGACTCCGCCGAGTATACGCTCCAGCTTCAGTTCGCACAGATATTTTTTGCGCAGCATCCATGATAATGCTTTCTCCAGGCGTAGTGGTGTCACTACAAGAGCGAGACAGCTTGCAGGCTCCTTTTCGTGCCCTTGCATGCGCCCCCTAGACAAAGAATATCTCTTTACCTGTCCCGAATGCCAGCAGCAAACGCCTCGGAATACCCCAAAATACCCTGGAACCCGGATTACTACGAAATTTCCCGATGTCCGGACAGATACGGAGGGAGATTTCAATGGATATAATATTCAGCTTGCCATCATATACAGAGTGTGATAACATCTGCGCTGTCACGGATGGACTGAACAAGTGCACGCAATTCATCTCTTGTTTAGGCTGAGTTACTGCAGAACTTGTAGAATTATTTATTAACCATATTTGGATGCTCCACGGGTTTCAAGGAATGTACCATTACTGACGGGAACCCCAGGTTCCTCATTAAGTGATTATCATTATTACGTATTATTGTATATATTATCTATGCCTTATGGGGCGAATTCCTGAAGCGGATTAACTACGAACTGTCCAAAAGCAGACGGTCAGGCAGAATTAATACACTGCAGGCTCGTGCACGTACAGCGTTTGCAACGCAGGAAGACTCCTCAAAATGGCTCAATTTCCTTCCGTGTGCGAAATGGTTTCGTAATTCAACACGACAGTCTTCGGTCTGCGATCTGACATGGGCCTTGGCTGTTGGAAGCCAGCGCCGGAAGTGAGCTCCGTAAGCCAACGGCTTCCGGCGTTAAAATATAACTTGTAGAAGCTCAGTTATGCACACGGATGTTCAAGAACGGCAGGAAAGCAACTACGGTAAACGACGTTCAAATGCCACTTTCAACGCACGTGGCTGGGTTTGGGTGGAGTAGCATGCCCTCCGAAGCGCGCACACGGGCTAGCATCCGAATAAGGCTGTAATGCGTTTGGTAGGACCCTGCTGTTCGTTCCCATTTTAATCGGCTAGCATATATGGTCGATACATGCAATAATCACAACACGGACACAGTCACAATGCCACCAGCAATGGCCTTCTAAAAAGGTTTAGGGAGTCGGCAAAACTCTCTCGCACCCTCAACACAAGAAGGTTGCAACTCCATAACGAGATGGAACCACCTGCCGAAATTGAGGTCCGCGACGCATGTGTATCAAGACTCATAGGCCTCAGAAGGCGGGAATTTTACGATAAATTGCCGAAGATGTATATATTTGTATCTCCCTACTTGCCTGCAGCTCGCCATCCGTGCTTACCAGTTGTCTACGTCGTTAACGCATGCAGCAAAGGGGCTTTGGTTGTGAATGCATATTGCAGCAAGGCGCGTTGCAGCCTTTCTCAGGCCTACTCACATCACGCCTGAGTTAGTCCCTTCCGCCAGTGTACTTGAGGCATCTGGGGCTTTACTGGAGGTCGTCTACGCTTAAGAAAATTTCTGCAAACCCTCATCAGGTATTTCGATTCGTGCACCTTACCATTGTCGCTGACAAACATTACGCACCCTCGTAAAAGTAGGCAGGCTGCACGCGAGTAGAAATATTCAGAAGTTCTCTGCAGCCATAAAACATAGGGGAAGAAGTGCTAAGTTTTGCTTGAATGTGAGGCTGAGATGTACCACTAGTTGCATCGAGGTGCACTGCAGCTCAGGCACAGCGGCGCCCCACTCCCGCAACCCCTGGCCCTTGACCGCTGCGCTGGGGACTCTAGGAGACAGGAACTAGAGGTCAGCTACCTCTACGTCTAATTTACCATGGCCCTTATGGTTGGCCTGCCACCCTGTGGCTGGTTAGAGATCAGGCGGGCTGAGATGAGCTGCAGCACACCTCGTCGTAGCGAGTGCTGCAAGACGGGAGCAAATGCACGCAACCAAGCCAACTATTGCACCCAGCACTAACATTTTAAGCAATCCGTAAGCACATACCCGGCAGGTAGTAGTCAGGCCGTTAGTCGAGGCACGCACTCACCTCCCGTTAGAACTTGACTGGACGTTGTTTGGAACTAGAAGTGCGTGGCTTCAAGCAAATTCGGTCCACTGACTGAACAGCAAAAGCCTATTGTACAAACGTTATATCATGAGGAGCTGTTTAATTCCGCCAATTCATTCAGCTGACCACTCGTCGCTTTGGCTCCAGAAGCGGGCGACAGCACGATCGTGTCCCGTTGTTTCCTGTCTGGGATGGAGATTGCCAAGCAGGGATGAGCGAACCCATGGAAACGATGCATCACGTAATATGTTCTGTTGTTAAAATTTTAACCATATGTACAGCTTCGTTAGGCAATAAGAAACCAACCGTTGAGCATCTGTGGTGATGGTAGCGGCGTCCCGCACTTGAGGCCCCGCTACCCGTGGTGAAACGCGACCGTTCACCCGGTTTGAAGAGTGATGTGAGTTTAAAATATACCACAAATCAAATGGGAATGCACTTATTCCCCTCCTTCCAGCCGTATCCGCCCCGTTACCCGTACTTTACTTCATGTCTCTTCAGGCCAGTTTGACCTAAGGGGAGCTAACTTGCCAGGCTCTTCCTTGTCTTTGGCTCTCCGTGGTAACAAGCAACGAATGGAGATGAGGAACTAAAAAATATCGCGGAAATATATTATGTGCACCTATCACGAGCTGTGGTCATCGGCAGGCTCGAATAATGCCAATGGTCACTAGAAAATGATTTCCCAAGCCTACCCGCCGATTTCGACTGCTGTGTCGGCTGCTTTTCGATCACTGTCTCTTACTCGGTGGCCTGGTAGATATGGGCATATCAGGGCCTTTGTAAGGCGTCGGGTGCAGCACGTGGAGCAGGCATTGGAGCTGGTTTCTCCCAACTATGGCCTTGCGGCAAAAGGAGTAGGAACACCTGTATGGGGTGCCTCATTGTCAGCTCTCTGGTTATGTGTGGGCACCATTGCTGCCGCTGGCGCATGCAACTACATACGGGACAATTGGAACCAGCATAGGCACCAGCATATACAGCTTCACAGAGGAAAAGCAGATGCGCGTGGGCAGTGCGCCGATGATCTTTTCACAGACAGCATATTGTCTAGTATCCTTCATTGCGAAGAGCGGGGACCCTCTGGTGCGGCAACAGCTGTTGCCTTCCGCTCCTCGGCGCCTGGTGCGTTCTCTGTTGGTGCGCCAGCGCTCTGCAAAGAATTGCCAAAGCAGCAGCAGCAGCATGACGAACGTGAACAGCACCGGTTGACCCAACCATTAAAGCTACAGCAAATATTTGAGATGATGAAGCCGCTTGTGGTAAGGGTTTATGCTGTGCTCCGAACGCAAACGTATTCCGGTCGCAGAGCCGTCGACCAAACAGAAGTCAACGATGACAAACATGTGCACGAGCAACTGAACTTTCTGGGATCCGGATTTTTCTTCGACGATCAGGGTGAGGCGTTTACAGCTCGGTGAAACTCTGCTTGCGTGAGTTGCTCAGATCTGTCATGGGTTGAGTACACAGGCTTACTTTGCGCCGTTGCGGATATATCTGCAGGCCACATAGTGACTGCCGCTCATGTTGTCTTGGTGAGCTCTACGGCGAATCTGCTCGTTCTCGCTTCCATCGTTGCACTGACGACAATGGCTTGTTTGACGTAGCGTTGCCCCACGGTCTCTTTTACCCCCTTGTTGCTTACAGCGACCTAGTAAAATGGGAATGGACGCAGTAATCTGCCCCAAAACTCATGAACCGCGAGGGCGCCTCGAAGGAAATTTTGAGCCCTTCTCATTTGCCGTAAAGGACTCCTCTGGTCTGATGCACGTTGTGCACCTCTGCGGTGTTGATGAGAGTAAGCCTTGTGTGGCTGTGGGAAGGAGTCGAAAGACGGAGTTCATGAATGATCATCGATGCGAGCGCTTTTGCTTGTGGTGCAGCGACCGACGTGGCTGTGCTTCGGATGGATGACTCTTTCCAGCGAAGGGGCCTCCCCCATGCGCACGGAAGTGAGTTGCTGCCGGGCCAGTACGGACAGGCCTGTTGGGGGGATTTGAGTAATTTCACGCCTTACTGATGCTTGGTTGTTAATGAATGAAGGGGTACATTCACTACTACGCAAAGGATGTCCTCCGCTTGCACAGCACATTAAATATGCCCCGAATGGAACACTGGGAATCTTGCCCACTTAAATGTCGCCTCCTCCGATGTGCGAGCTGAGCCTTCCATCGCCCGTCCGGTTCGTGTTCTCTTCTCAGAGTTCGCTGTGGCATGTCCAGCGATGGGAGAGATCATTGCGACGTACGCAGCAACAGAGGTACTGGTGTCACACCCGTAACAAGCGCCCTCTAGATCATGGCCATTTCTTGTTATTGATTTGTATACATTGTCAGCTGTGAATTATATACAGGAGCACCATACGTGTGGATTTTTTCTCTTTAGCATGCAAATGAGCCAGTTGGAGTAACAGGCCAGGTGGTGCAGCCTCGTCAGACCTTTAAAGCGGTGGATGATTCGGGAAGCATGTCTCTCCTACAAATGCAGTTGCTGACGCTTCCTGGTGAGGACCGGTATAAGGCTAGGCGGCACACTGCAATTGCATTTCATGCCAGGCGTCTTATGCTTGGTATGCACTGTATGCACCCTAAACCGTAAGTGTCTGCAGGCATGTCGGGAGCGCCTGTCTTCAACATGGAAGGCTCCATCGTAGGAATGCTTGTCAAGAAATTCGACATGTGCGGGTAAGGGGGAGGGTTCAAGGGGCAAAGCAAATCATCGCCTTAGCCTCTCCTGAGGATAGCATTAGTTTTTGTCATCATCATCATTACATTTAGGAGCGATGGCTTTTAGGTGGCCTTTGAAGCAACCGGTAGCCAACACAGCCTGCTGCTTCATTCCATTTCCACAGCCCCTACCTTTGTGAATGCGTCAGGCTGGCATTGCCGTCAACAGTCTTGCTTCGCGTCGCACAATCTCTAAGGGATTCAGGAAAGTTCACAGTTCCGTCTATTGGTAAGGTAACGGGGCAACGTGCGTTTTCCACCTCCTGGGCTTGCTTCTGATGCTTTCTTGGCATGTGTTTCGCCGAGGCACCTCCGGCGTGCTGTGCAGGTCTGCTCTTAGCGGAGGAGACGCCGCGGTTGGCTGCAACACATCCAAGTCTGCCCACACGTATGTATGAATTCCTAAAGCAGGCATATGAGTTATGAGGCGAATGGACCTAGCATTTTTAGGGAATCAACGACACGTTTATTGGGGGAGCAGCGATTACGGAACATCAACAAGCCGTGCTCTGGTATGCATGTAGGGTCTGTATTAAGGGTGTGCGGAGTAGTTCCTGGAAGCGCTGCTGATGAAGCAGGTGTTCGCGAAGGGGACCGTATAATAGAGGTGAAGGGAGAAGTTATGGATTCTATTGGGCGCGTAAGGATTTCCGCGCCCTGTGATGTCTCGGCGTTACAAACCTTACCACAGGCATGTACAAGGTAGAATTTCATCCGTTAAAGCTTTTGATCGTCACACAGAGGGGACTTTTGTTTCGTGTTTTCTGCGGTCAGCTCCGGGAGGTTGTCCTGCTCCACAAAGGGGGGCCTATGGAAATCACCGTGCAAAGAGGCGCGCGCGCCAAGAGCTTATTAATGGACTTTTCTGCATGAATACTTTTTACTGCTCCACGATGACCCGTACGGATTAAATCCCTGCAAGGAAAAATTTTTTGCTGAGTTTAAACCCACCTGTTTTCCCTAGTTCAAGGGAAGAAAGGATCGTAATGCATCATTGCCTCATTGGCGGTTTTCTTTGTGTTTGCAGAATGAAGACACCATTGCAAACATCATGGAGTGTGAGGTGCGCCTCTGATATCCTAGTCCACAAAGTGGAATCAGGCCAGCAATTCATGAGCGTTGCATGGCGCTTGAGAAGGCCGGACATCGACGACACACTGACGGAGCATGGAGACCGGCCGAGCCAGGATAGCTATCAAAGGAGCGTGAATAAACAGTAAAGTTTATAGCTGGAAGCGCGGGGGAAGTGCTCCGGATTTACGCGCAGTGACGCGCATGGTTTCCTCAACAACACCTGGGAGTGTGGTAGCCTACATGCCAGTAAAATCATTGATTTTCACTTGAGGGAAAGGATGCTTTAGGTGTTCTTTCTCATTGCATTAAGGGAACCAAATCGTCGTATTGATACGCCCAAGGTGTGGTTCGATTGTTCGGCTTGTTAGCAGGAGCGTCTAAATATTGTTTACGTACTCCTGAAAGAACTTCTGCTTTACCCAACGTGAAATTCATAGGCTATTTTAGAAGAGGGACAGTAATAGGTCGTTTGCCTGGTAGGTGCAATCGCCACCACTCGTTTGTTGCTTAACGCGGTGTCCGTTGTCGAGCTACAAAAGTAGTATCAGGATAAAAAGCCAAGAAACCGCAGGAACGCACATCCGAAAGGGCATATGGATCAACGGACACATGTGCAGTCCATTCGCGCAAAGTCCGACTGGTAGGACGTTGACACTACGTTAGACACCACTTTGCCAATGCCGTTGAGATGCTGAGCCACGAAGACCCGCTTTGCGACCTGCCAAATTTGACAAGCATATTTGGTTCCCGAAATTGATAGAAGAACCCGTCAGGTGTACAAATGATTGATAAGCGTTTTCGATGGGGACGGGCCACTTCTAAATGTTGGGTCAATGGTTCTCTACATATCAGCACGCCCGCCGAGAGCTCCGTGCCCCGTACAGGACGATCCTGCTCTCTTTCAAGGTGCTGGAAAGAAGACACCATTTAGGGTATCCTCAGCTAATCGGCTTTCTTAGGGATCATCAAGCACCTGCGGTCCCTGCAGTCCGTTGTAAGGAGGAGAGTCTCCTGGAAATAAGCGAAGGACTGGAAAAACTACTAGAGGCTGCTAAGGTCCAGGTGACTATTTTCGGCCTCTCTCTAAACAAGCACTTTGGGAATTTTCAGCGGAGCAGCGATGGAGCAGGAAAGCTTCAAAATGAAACACTTGTGGTATGTCCCGAGGCTCGGGAACTTTCATGCGAATGCAAGAGGGTAGGTTACAGTTTCCGAATAGCCTCTGTCTGCGTTGGATATGCTTTAACTATTGATTAAGGCGACATGAAACCACACCAAGTTTTTTTTTTAATGAGACACAAGCACATTGGTGCTCTTACGAACCAGTGTTTCTTTGGAAGAAACGGCGCAATTGCATGTTCCGTTCCGTGTGTCTCCAGAGTGCAATAAGTGAGGGTTAGATATAGCAATCTAACCCTCACTTATCGCACTCTGGAGACGTGGACATGGAACTCCCTGGGTGGATTCACGACGTCAGAAGGCACACATATGTGTTTTCGCCTTATTTATGCATTTATGGCTGTTCTCCCCCGGGTATGGATGCATAGAAACCCTTGGAAAACGTCGTCTTTGTAGGGCCATTACGATGGAATACCTAGCAGTTGTGGGAGGCCGCTCTCCCCTTGCTTCCTTGAGTCCCCATCACCTTTCTGCCCTCAAAAACTGGCATCCCGTAAAGGCATGGCCGGCTCAGTGAAGTGGCTGCTGGGCAACCACAGCGTCCTACCCTAGGCTACTGGGCTGCTCAGGTAAGAGCCGCTTGTTGATTTGCGCATCGCAGCCTAGTGAAACATATATGCTGGCCTGTCATGACGTAGGTTGCATGTGCACCTGAGCAGGGGCTCGGCTACCCCCAAAAGGTGAGACGTAACTCCAGAACGTGAAAAATTGGTGACGGCGACTCCGAGTTAGCCGCATGTAAAGGAGGGCATGTAGATCGCAACAGGCGAGAGATAAGTCTATTACAGTACGTAAGGGATACTGGCAAGTCTTTGTTAAGTGCAATGCAAATGGCATCCACGATGCATAAATTACCGCAAGTCCAGCCGAATCGCCAATGATGGCTGGCTCAATAAGGCATATAGAGGCTGGCCCGAAGACGATCCAGAGAGAGCCCTGCCCATAAATGGCTTCCGCAACCCAATTTGTGTTGCCGTTCTTCTGGTGATTAATCGTATCATTCCCATTCTGTGAGGCATCTGCGAGCCGAATAACGTCCGCTTGGAATATTGGAATCGGCCAGTGGTTCTCACTCGTTATGGAGTTGCTGGTTCTTCGTGTTCGGAGTGCGAGAGTCCCATCTTCATAGAAAGCCAGCATCAATGTTATTGTGAGATCCCCACTTCCAGAGAAAGCTAATGATGCACTCCAGTGGGTTAACACGGGAACGAACAGCAAGTGGTCCTACAAAATGCATGACTAGCTTTTTCGGCTGCTCGTCATACGGGCGCTTTGGCGAGCGTTCAAGGCCTCCAGGGCCAAGCTTCGGCTGTTGAAATTGACTATTGAACTCCATTTGTCTTAGCTTCTTGCCAGAAGTTCCTGCTGCGTCGGCATGAATTTAGTTGCCGTTGCAAGTTCTGAACGAAAGCCAGCACCCGCAGGCGTACCGGACGGGCTACCAACAATCAGAGCCAACGTCGTGTCAAAAAAATGTATTTCGGTGTAGACTAGTGGCATCGTAAAAAGACAGGTCGAAGTGAATACCGTTATATCATAAATCCATGCCCCAAAAGGTGGACGTCAGATCACTTTGATGAATTCGGGTGGGTGACAAGGCGTAAGTACTACATGAGCGGGCGGCTGGTGCTGTTCGGCTGGTCCGCAGTGGCCGTGTTGTGGCCGAACTTGAGCATGTTAGGAATTCGTTCCAGGAGGCGCTAACACGCTTCGGCTCCCTGTCAGTGACGATACTAATCGGAAAAACTGGAGGTTCTACAGGTGATTAATGGGTAACTGTGTCACACCATCTGCTGCAACCGAGCGCGAATATGCGATGAAGTGGGCATCATTGTTATGTATATCAGGAAGTAGATTCTACCGCAGCCTCTTGCTGATGGCCTATGCACAATGAAGTCCATTGATATATCCGCCCAGATATGCTAAGAAGTCGAGCCACTCTGGTGAGTAATGTGCTTGCTGGTACGTACCTATCCAACGCTATGTGCTAGGCGGTTTCCGAAAGCAGACAGTGTGCCTGTGAAAACCTCCGCTCGGCCGCACCAGCACAACACCCTGTATATAATCAGAAAGCAAGCCGTGAGTTAGACACTAACGGGGCACAGCACACAAGAGCAACATGCAACGCGGACAGCTGGGGGACGTTACGCCTGAACAGAAAAAGGACACAAATGCTAGACAATGCAGTTTCCTTCCGGGGCCACAGAAGCATAAGGAGGCGTATTCTGCATACAGGAGAAGGGGTCAGGTGTAGCAGAGTCTGTCCGTAGTATGCTGAGCAGCATTCACCTAGCCTTAGGAGACGCCCTGAACGCAAGTAGATATGTTCACCGTCTACAGTCGCAAATCGCGCAGCGAATAATTCTGGGTTGTGCTTGCAAGCAAGAAGGATACGCATCATTAGTTGTAGTTAGGTCCACAGCAAGCCATCTCTGGCGGCCTCCTCATCCTCAGCCCCTGGCTCTTGTTGGCTTTGCCCAGGAAGCATGGAGAAAGGCGGGGGAGGATGCCTAGTCTCAAGGATTCATTGCAACTTTCAACGCTACCTGGATCAGTCCCGGGACTCCCTCCACATGCCAGCTGGGGAAGCATCGATGAAATTGACCTTGCAGTTGCCCCTTAAAATTGAAGCAAGGAATTGTCAAGCTGGTGTGAGTAAACCGATAACTTTAACTGCATCATTTTCACTCTGCAACAAGCCTTTCTTGTTCCATTTCACTGGCGTTGACAGCCTTAGTCTGTATGTCGCCAGGTCAAACCCTGACCCTTTGAGCAACACCGAAGAGGAACTATGGTCTACTCCCTGCTTCGGTGCAAACATTGCATGCGCCGCTTACGGAAACCCACTGCCTTGCATGTGTGAAAGCTTACGGCTGTTTACTGTTCAGCCGTTTATTCAAGTTATTGGAGTGAGTGCAGGCCGCGCCGCTGGTAGCCAGACCCAGGCAATGGCCAGGCAATGGTACCAACTATCACTAAAGTGTGTTCCTATGAGCCCTTTTGTCGCACGTTACCAGACTCTCGGCTTGAAAAGCCTTGTCTGTCGGGATTTAAACTATCCAGTCCGCAAGAGAAAAGCCAGACTACTCATTAGTTTTGCCCAAACGGTAGTCCAAGATCCAACGTAAAGCAGGCGCAGCTGTTGCTGAAGAACATGCTTTGGAACTGGTTGCCTCAACTATCATCTGTTGCAACGCTTAGTGCTGTGCGGAGTTCTGTGCCGGAAAAATGAGGTTTCTTGCCTCCGGTGAGCGGTGCTCAGGAACGCAGGGTATTCGCATCCCAGCTTCCGTGTGCAACAAACATGCATGCAGGTTTGTATGGAGCGTGCCAAGACCAAAGAGCAGCTGGGGAACGTAGTTGTTGAAGAAGAAGCGTGGACGCCAGTGGTCAGATAGTTGAGCTACACACACAGTGACTGCTGAAGCTGCAGAAGAAGATTGAGATTGCCAGGATCAGCATTGTGTGCAAACCTGTACCGAAACTACGGCAAGAACTGGATTAGCCAACGGTCTAAGCAACCAGTGGTGCAACATTGCATGAGGAAATGTTTAAACTGTTATTTCAACAATTGGAGAACCTGGGGGCATGTGGACCCGCATTGGCAGCAGTGAAGTCGACGGTGTTAAGTTCATAGAAGCACTGAGCGGCTTTGCTAGGCATTGGCGTCTTGGCTTCGAAGAAACGAAGAAAAATTTGCGGTCATTGATCGCTCGCGATAAAATGACAAAAAGGACCATAAGATAACATTCAGATACAAAATAATAACAAAGGGTTGCAATACATAAAGAGAGCGCTGGATCTCCTACAAGGGCAGCTACGGCACGTCACCACGGTTAGTATTCGAAGCGCCCCACGGTCAAGAGGCGCACATGCGTAAGCTCGGTTATACCCTAAAGTTTTGTTTTCGTGTCTTGTACAGTTTTGCAAAGTCCCGGATGAGTTGGCAAAATGCCAGCTACCTCAGTGGCAGCCCCAGTGCCCATGTCTTATGATACCACCCTACAAATTTACGCAAGACACTCGTAAAAAATCACACTTTTGTTGCAGTCACAGTGCCGCTGTTAACCATCATAATTTTAGTAGAACTACTTAACAGCTGAGCGTGATATCGGAAGAGGCTGGGTCAAGCTGGGTCTGAAATCCAGCCCCGTAACGAGCCCCTGACTGAGCTCGGGCCTCCAAGTGAGCTGAACACTGAATACTCAACTAAGTTATTAAATAAATTAATGCAGCCTCTTCTTCAAGAAGGAACTGGAGCTGGACGGGAACACGGCGACGCTTATTTGAAACATGCTACAAGTTGCCCACAACAAAACCACGCAAACCGTCAGTATTTGCATAGCATTCTCTTAGGAGATCTGGTGTCTCATCATTAATGATCCCAGCATGCACGCTCTTGTAGGAGGTATTTCTAATTCGCCGGTGGCAGGGAGTGCTAACTATCTTCACACGGGAGGCACTTCAGCGATTTTAACACTTTGACAGACTTGTCTTCCTTTCTTGCTCAGCAAACAATCGCACGGCCTCGAGCGACTACTTAAGTTGAAACATCTTCAAGAGCATTAGGCCTTTATGCTCTGTCTACATACGCATGACTAAAAACACTCAATCATTCCCTGTATACAGCGACGCAAATTAGAAAGGTATTTAATGAAACTGAATTAGCAAGCAAGCATACATACAGGTATGGAGGATCGCCTTCAACCGAGTAAGCCTGAAACGCTGGAATACTCTACCCGCTGAATACAACAAGTCTGACAAATGAAACAGTTTGCTTTGGATTCTGTGGACAAAAATATTTGTACATATGCGTAGATGACGGACACTTACTGGTTGTGAGTAAGTGCCAAACGCATGCTGCGTTGTTTAGTGTCGCTGCACTTGCACTATTGCAGGGTGACAATCCTCTGCATGCTTGACTGTAGGACACCGGCACGATGGCAGCCACCGTGAGCGAGTGTGAGAAGGTGCAGGACGCCTGCTGGAGTAATACAGCGGACGCAGTTGCTACATACTTACAGGAGACTGTAGCCAAGACGCTAGCAGAAGGCATTGCGGCGACTATAAAGGCTCAACCGGAGGGTATGGCTAGACCGAGCTTAGCGTTCAGCCGGTGCATAAACATTGTGGAGGTACACAATGGGAAACAAAGTTAATGCAGATCGAATAAGCCCACCAAGGATAAAACCTAAACGGCAATTTGTTACAAAACTCAATGGAGTACTTGTAATGCGTCCGCGACACAGCAGTCTGGGTGCATCTTTTCTATTGCCGTTCTAGCGCCTCAATGTTGTTGTTGAGGAACTATTTTAGCCCTCATTTGCTTTCGTTTCCTCAGATCCCCCCCTATTTCTTTCCCGCTGGTTGCTGCAATACGTTGAGGAACGCCAGAAGCAACTGCAGGTCGGAACCAAGCACTCATCCCAAATACCCATATGGCTGGCATGTCAGCATCTTGATAGTTTGTAGTTTCCATCCGCTTAATTTGCAACTGAGGCTGCTACACTGCCATCAAGGAGCAGAATTGTTCTTAACTTTACCTATCCGGACGCACTGTACCGTGCAGGCATGCTCAACGGCACCGAAACTAGCGTCAGGGGAAGAGGAAACAGAAACTATAGCAAATGAAGCTTTGCCCACTCAACTAGATTCGCGAGGTTTGAGCGCAAGCGACAACGCTGCAATAGAAGCCTTCCGAGGAGTGGAGTGGGTGGAGGAAGAAACAATAGCTAAGCTTCTTAACCATTTGAAGGAGAAGCTTGGCGCTACAGGGGTGTATCTGGCAAAGTATGAGGAGCAGCTAGCTTCTAAGGATGAAAACGCGACAGCAGCGTTGAAGTATATAGCTGCTGATGACACCCACTCTTATATGCTCAACTACTGTCTCCTCGAAGTAGGTTATGCTTCGCCTTGCACGCACTGCGCAGCTTTAAGCCGTTCAATATTTTCAGTTGGGACATTACGCACATTATTGAAACATTGTCGTGATGGCAGCAACACCGCAGGGCCTTCAGTTGGCATGATAACAAGTAGAGAGTCAGCACTCTCGCGGGCTGAGTGTAAATTTAGTTTAATGCTTGCGAAATACTTATGAAAGCGAGACAATAAGTATTGGCTTCTCCAAGGGAAGATATTATTCCTGAAGAATCCGCAGCTGCAATGTGTGATTGAAAATCTTGAAGGAAGAGGGGCTGACGTGGGATTTGTTGCAAGACGATGAACCAGACAAGGAACCGGAAGGAACGTTGAGGGACTCCAAAGAAGAAGGCGATGGAGACGAAGAAGAATTCTTACCGGAAGGAGAGGCTGAGGGCCATTGGGAGTCCAGCAATGCCTCTGGAGACGCAAACGCTAAAACCCTCATCCGCAAAAGCCTAATTGTTGAGGAAGTACTGGAGAACCCTCGAATCCGATTTTTCGGTCTTACTCGGCCTGGAAGCTATTTAGCGGTTTCCATAGAGTTAACAGAAGTCGCCAATACTGACTCAGTAACTGCCCTTTTTAACTGGATGAAGCAAAAGCGGGCACGCGAGGAAGCCATTGCTGCTTCACAAGAGCAAGAGGAAACAGCCTCATCCGCAAGTGGTGAGTGCGGCACCTGAATATCAGGCCGCAGAATTATTCTTGGGATTCCTGTGTGTTTAGCACCATAAAAACGTCAGCATAGAAAGCAGAATGGATGGAGGGGCAGCACTAGTACCACATATATCACTCGTTGGTCAATATTGCAGCATTTCAGGGAATCTCGTCGAGGGGAAATTGATGTGTCTCCAGTCTACCAGTGGTCTTTTTGCATAGGAGAATCCGGGGCTGTGCCTGCCTACTCGGCTGGTGTTGAAGGCGCAGAAGAGGACTTAAATGAGGACTACGACGCCCTGGATGAAGCACATAAAACGCTTGCACCACCTGTTCTCAGAAGCACTCGAGCAAAATACGTGCTCTGCGCTGATTCGCTGGGACAAGAGATGCCGCTTGATCAAGAGGCCCTTCAATGCCTCCAGCTGTTTGCAGAAGAGATCGGAAAAACAATCGAACGAACTCAAAGAGAAGCAGTCGAAAGACAAGTGAGGCTCATTAGTTGTTGCTGTAGCTGTTCACGTATTTCTGTATAGTTTATTAGTGCTGAGCAGTTACAAACATCAACACTAAGGGATGCATACAGGCATGCACCGAAAAAGGAGGCACGTTGAGCATATTCTTGGTTTTTCCCTACTGCAGGCAGCAGAAATGATGAATGCTAACGAGCATCGTGTCCTCGAGGAACAACTTTCGGAACTGCAGCAAAAGTGCTCAATGAAGGTGCAAGAACTCCAGGAACAACGGCAAGCCGAAGCACTACAGCTCCTGGAGGAACAGGAAGCAGCGGAGGTAGCAGAAGCTGAAAGGCAGAGACAGGAGCATGAATTGAGGCAACAAGAAAAGGCAGCAACCACAAAGACAGCGGAACCAATGGAACCAAACAAAGAGGGAGAGAAAGAAGGAGGCGACTCTTCAAGCGTTGACAGCTTGTCAAATCATGGCGAATCTGATGCCGGAGGGAAAAATGATGAAGAAATACCCATACCGCCACCCCTTTCGCGGCAATGCGTATTAGATGCTGTAGCAGCTCGTGCTGCTCTTGATGCATTCAATGACGAAGTTCTTAGACCCTTGAAAGAGAGCTTTTCCCTAAGTGGGTTGTCTTCTCACGGACAGCCGCACAACGTTTGGATCAGATGAAGGACCAGATGGCATCTGTGCAGTGTGCAAGTCCACTAACTAGCCGACGTATGCACAAAAGAGGTGATAACTTTGAAAGGATGTCCTGCATGGATACTCTTTGTGTTCAGACAGAAGATACATTGCCGACTCGCCTACGCTAGTATCAGCGGCTGCCGCTTGCGCGCTGCTACTAGGTAACGACGTAAAGCCTCTCAAAGTAACCCCCCCCGTAAAAGATGCTTTGTGGAACTGGGGTCGCCTCCGCCAGCTCCTGACGCCGGCGTTTGTCGACGCTATGCTGGAGTTTGACCCCGCCGGTGAATAGCAGCAAAGGCAGGCCCAGCTGGTTGCTAGCCTCCCAGTCTGCAGTGGCTTACTGTTTGCGTTTTTTGTTAGCCTAATATATACCTCGGAAATCTACAACACTGACTGACCTTGCAGCTTCAAGACACTACAAGGACAAAGAGAATGGCTTGCATTTCATCACGGAGCTGGTCGACACTCAGTCTCAAGGCGAGGATGAGCAGCCCCAACAACCGCTAGAAACTCTGTTATCGTCTTGGCTTGCTGTAAGAAACACACATCGTGATTTCCACATTTATCTCCAAGGGTAAACATCTAAGAATTCGGACCAACGCATGAAGCGGAGACGGAATTTCACATATGTCGTAGTCGCCGTTCATTTTTTTTGTTGCTCTACAGCATGCAGTAAAAGCGCGGAAGGCCGAATTGGCGTTACAGAGGGAAAAGCTACGAAGAACTGCACTTATGCAGCACACGTCTCCACCGGAGTCCTCTGAACTTGCTGAATTAGACCCTGACTTTGAGTGTGTCGAAGGTGCTGAAGCTTAACCATTTTCCAACCTACAATTAGGTTT
>HG712026.1:0-45059 GCA_000499725.1 Eimeria brunetti | reverse complement strand
AACAATGAGATGTGTGCACCTACGGGACAGCGAGATTTTGAAGCGCACGGATATCCCACCATACGGCCCCGTCACCAAGGCCAGCAGCAGCTAGGACGTGGATGTGGGCGTCAAATGGTTCCATCAAAAACAGTCGCAAGGCTGCCGCTCACCCTACCTCCAGGACAAATCTGTTTGGCGTGCGCAACATGGAACGGGACNTGCGCAACATGGAACGGGGCGTCCCATATTCTCTGGAAACGGTGCAGTTGGCAGCGAAGTGTTTGGGGACAAGCTAAGCTCGCGAAGTCGTTTGGGTGTGCAGCATTATTCGCCACTCGCCGGATGGCCAAAGACACGCGACCGCGCAGCTAGGGCGTGTTGCGGGAGAAAACGGTACACAAAAGGCAAGGCGTTTGTGCCGGCAGAGTGCCGACGAATCGAAGTTGGAACTCGCTTACAGGAGGGCGTGGTCAGGAGGTAAGCATGCATGTCGCAGTTACAGATACACATACTACGGGGATTACTCTGCTTTGCCCAAATAGTGAGTCCGCCATCAGTTGAGAAACGTACAGTGCCTCGGGACTTGCAAGGGCTGCCAACTATCAAGAGGAAGTGCACAGCGAACCGGGCTTCTTCGCTTCGGTCGGCACAGGGCCAGGTGCCCGCATCCTCCCATATCTGTGTGTTCCAGATGGGTGAAGGCTTCCCCGTTTGCAGCACCGCTGAGGCAGAGGGCAACTGCATGGCCGAGTCGTGCAGTCGAAGACTACTAGTTGAGGCTAGCAAGCTCTACCATAGAAACAACATCTGCGCCGTGGCGCCACATTGGCCAAGGGCGTTTTTGTAGTGCACAGGTTCTGTATCGGCTGCTCACAAGACACACAAAGAGTCGCACTGGCCACACACTGGCAGCACCAGCTAACCATGCTGTTCAGCGCGAGCCCCGGCTCGACTAGCTACGACAGGGGAATGTGAGCGAGGCGTACGGCTGCCGACTCAGAACAGCTTGAAATAGACACGCTGCCGCTAGGTAGCAAAAAGCTTTTGCGTCTGGACAGGCGAGTAGCCGTCGGAGAGAGACAACGTACTTCCTGGTAAACAGTGAGATGTGTGCACCTACAGGACAGCGAGATTTTGAAGCGCACGGATATCCCACCATAAGGAGCCGTCACCAAGGCGAGCGGAAGCTAGGAAGTGGAGGTAGGCCGAAAATTGTTCCATCAAAAACAGTCGCAAGGCTGCTGTTTGCCCGCTTTTGCTGTAAGGAAATTGGCTTTCAGGGGCTTGGGTGTGGCTATCCGGCATGTTGGTGGTACAGTCGTATCTGGACGGCATCTAGCCGACGCACAAAGAACCGATAATGTCGTGGGCGAAGAGACCAAGCCCCAGCGCCACTGGTGCTGGGAGGTAGAAAAGGTTGGGGTCGGCGGAAAACGATGCTTGCAAGCCATCCAAGCTAGTCATACATGCGCCAGAGCTGCGAGGCAGAAAGGGTTTTACTAGACAAGTCATCAAGTACCAAAGCGGCACAAGTTGCGAGCTAGTGAAAGAACTGATGGGCGTTTTAACAAGCAGCTGCACTTTAAGCAGACCAGGGGACAGACAGGCAACAAACCGGTCGTGGCGCCAAATTCATCGGAAGCCGGGATACTGGCGTATTTCAGAGTATCATTCCATCAATGCACGCTCTGGCCCCTTCGTTCGCATCACCGTCAAGGCAAGGCAACTGATGTTCAGTCGCGACCTTTTGGACATCCGACCTCCAGGTGCAACAAATTGGTTAGTAGCGAACTTTACCCGAACACTTTGAGTCATCGGTGTGTCTGGGCGTGAAACAGCCCACGGCACTCGCCAAACGGCTGAAGACAAGTTGGCATAGCGCCATATGACGGGATACTATAGACACTCACCGCAAAGTGTGGCAACATTTTAATCGCCGGTGAATCAACGTCTCCGCCCGCTGTCACGGCCATTTGCTGTGGAGATGAGCATTTGCGTAGCAAATCGGGACACGCACACTCAGTGGGTGCTGGCCTCAAGGCTTTCCCACATGCAGCATTCTTAGTATAGGGGAAGAGCGCAGGCAGGCACCGCGTCCAGGATAGTCTCATTCTTTAACAATGGCAAGGCTACTGCCTATCCATCACTACCCCTTTGCGGGCAAGCTTATGGCTTGGGCTCAATAAATCTACCGTCTTCGTACCACCTGTACAGCCAACAGACGAAAAAGCTCGCCAGCCAAGCTTGGGCCCCCACCAACCCTGAGCCGGAAAAGATAAGACAGCGTGGCGAAGGCAGGCATAACGACTGGAACCTATCACGGCTAGTCTGATGTACGCATGCGATACGAAGCAAAGCCGTACTGTCACCGAGAAAGTCACCAGCAGCAAACCAGCGCCACCTACAATCTGTTGAACACACCGACGAGACTTTTTACAGGCCGGCAAAGGTTTGAAACGCAGGGAGCAGCCACCGAGTGGAAGCGGCCCCAGGGCCATTAGCAACTACGGACGTCGCTTAACGGGGGAGGCCGTTCCATCAGATGAAGCCACTCGGCTCCAGCGTCGCCACGTACCATCTGGTGAACAAAGCAGTGCGATTTTCTACAAGGCAGTCGAATGTTGAAGCGCCCACAAGATACCACAAGCCCACCCTTCCAAACCCATCTGCAGGTAGGCGAATGGCGTGGGTGGGAAAGCCGTTTCCCCTTATCAAGTCGAAGGCCTTCGGTTGAAACAAATTCCTAAAGAGGGCTACTCGCAGTGGATCACCAGCTTCTTGACCTTTGACAAGATGGTGGAAAAATGCGGTTGGTACCTTATTTTGGCCGAATGGGTAAACGTACCAGAGGACATGGTGTGCTGCAGCCTTGGACACGTGCCCAGTTGCCAAAGGCTAGCTGTCATATCACTAAATGAAATAGAAGGGTCATTGCAGTAACAGGCTGCACGATGACGTAAGCACCGAACCACGGGCAAACAGATCTTCGTGCGTGTTCGCACGCGAGATTTGCTATGTAGATGAGCACACACGTAGCGCAGAGAGTCATACATGTTCACTGCATGACAATTACCTGAAGCCGTCACCGTATGTAGGATTGCAAATTGGGGGGAACACTATGCCGTGCAGCCTAACTGTATTCTTCAAGTCTGGCAAGCATTTGTACTGAACAGCCGTCTTCGGCTTGAAGGTGCTCTAGAAATTTATCGTGTCTTCAGCAGCCGCCCAGACAACAGAGAGACAACAGACAGAGAAACTCACTAGCCAAGCAGGCACCGCCGAAGGTACCACGTCTGCCTCGCCCAATCCTGTGACCTCGTAATATAAGGCTGGGCGGCAACGACGGGGCATCACGCTGATGACCTATAACAATTAGCCATGCAGTCACAGCGAGTCAGGCATACGCATGTTCTGCGGGACAAAACCGAGTCTCCACTAGACAGGTAATCTATCATCAGACAATCACCACTTACTTCCTGGTAAAAACGCCAATGCTCCTTTTCAGAGGGTAGCCGAATTTCGAAGCGCAGCGATACGCTACTACACGGCCGCTGCGTAGAGTTCATGGGCACATAGGAGCTTCGCGTGGGTGCCATTACCGTTCCATCAGTTCAAGTCGCTGACCATCTGCTCCCACCACCCCCAACGCAAGGCTACTGGCAGTCAGGCATCAGCATCTCCATGTCTGAACTTCTGGTATAACGAAGTGGTTGGTGCATTCTTTCGCATGAATGGCTAAACTCGCCAGTACAGGTGGGTGCACAGCAGCACACTACACGGGCCAGGCCGCATGTAGCGGGTTGGCTGAGAAGAGCTGTCGAAAATAAATGCAGTCCGGCCAATACACACTCCCCCGAAACGTGGGGCAACCTTCGAAGTACTGGCGAATCGACATCCCTCCCGGCCGATAAGAGTATTTGTTGCCTAAACTATCATGCGAATCGTATATATGGACAAGCATAGTGCGTCCAGGCTAAGCGCCTCAAGGCTAAGACGCATACGGTATTGCCTGTGGGAAAGAATACTTCGTGACTGGCCTTCGCCACCTGGGTGCATCCTTTGAGGCCCGAAGACTCTACTACCCATCCACCAATACGCCCTGAGGCCATGTGCATGTGTCGGGTGTTTGAAATCTATAGCATCGATATCAGCTGTACAGCCGGCAGACGACGACGCTTGCTAGCCAAGCATGGACAGCCAAAGCAACCAAGCCTGCGCCGGAAGAGCCTGCGTCCCGCTTAGGCAAGACAGGCTGGAGACATAAGGCACTGCGCCTGCACAGCTAGTCAGATATGCGCATGCGCTCTGAGGCGAAGCTGTGGTGTCCCTGAGCAAGTCATCAGCTACCAATAGGCACCGCATACCAGCTGGGTAACGAACCGGTGCACGTTTCTACTAGTCAATTAAAGTTTGGAAACATTGACGGGCCCCAACAGTCCCGCCGCGTCAAGATCATCGGCAGCCAGGAGAGCTGCGTAACTCGGAAAGCCTCTACATCACATCAAGTCGCAAAACTTCCCTTCATACCACCTTCAAGACAAGGCTACTCGTCTTCAGCCGCCAGTGGCGCGCCATTCGGCATTCAGCAGCATCCCGATTTCGTTGAATGGCTGGAGCCACAAAAACACGTGGATGTTTAGAAGCCCTCAACCGGCGCTGAACGGCCCATAAGCTGTAATAGCACTCGCGGCCTATAGACGTACCAATACAGAAGCATAAGCCCATGTTCCACGACAGTCAAAGTACCGGCGAATCGAACTTTACGTTAGGTGAGACGGGGGCGTGCTATGGAAATGTGGACGTGCATAGCACATGGAGAGACGCATAGTCAATACATGCTATATGCCTGGGGGCTTCAGCGCATGTGCCACTGCAGAGTGAGGAAGAGACAGCATCAGTGACAGCCTTAGTATAGTTGGACTCGTTTAGGCAAGAAGGCTGTACTACCGACCAGATACGTACTGCCTGACGCCGTAGGCATGCAAAAAGACGTAATAATCCATAGCATCATTATCAGCCACCTAATCAAAGTACAGAAGTCAGGCGAGTCACGCATTGACCAGCCAAGCCGCCAACTCTGCGTCGCTGGAGTCTGCAGCCAATTCAGATAAGACAAGGTGGTGAAGGCAGAAGAGCACACTTAGAACCGAAGACAGGCTATCAGACATACGCATGTGCCGCGAGGCAAAAACCTGTTGCCACTAAACAGGTCAACAACCGTCAAAAAGGCACCACTTACCTTCTGGTGAACAAACCGATATGGGGCTCTACAGCGCAGCCAAATTTGGATGGGCCCTAAGACGTCACCAGAATTCAGCGCCGCCAATGTCTGGACCTTGTGGTCCAGACATTGGCGGCGCTGAATTCTGGTGACGTCAGCTTGACCTGGTTTCCACCAGGTCAAGCTGCAGTTTGCCCATTCCTACCATATGCTTGGTGGCAGTCATCAGAGTCACCACCCTCTCACATCCAAGATTCTGGTGGAACAAAGCAGTTGGTAACAAGTTGTTGTTGTTGCAGAACCGCCAAACTCGCCTATGCATGTGCGTGGCACGAACGAATAGGCTGGAGATACGCTGTCATACCACTGCAGGCTCGGGATGAGCCCTTACACACGTACCAAGCAGGATGCTGTAACCCCCCAAGTACAGGAAAATTGCACTTCCCGCTTGGTCGCAGTGGGGTCGTTGCGGAGGTGAGTACGCGCGTGGTACATGCAGACGCTCATACTGCGAAATGATCCTGTTGCCTCCTACTGGTAAATGGCGCATCCGGTACAGGGAGTGATGACACTAGTGACGTTGACGACTATTGAGAATTATACACGCCTTGTCTCCCCTGCACCCTACTTGTAAGCCATCCAAACACATGACACATCTCACAAGACGAAATATAGAGCGAAACCCGCTCTCTCCCTCTTCTACTGCTTGCGGCCAATTGCCTGCATTGCCTCATATAGGATCAGTGCACACCGAACGCTCGAATGCATAAGTAACGAATGGAGAAGGCGGCATGGCTGGCCGTCGCAGTCTATCTGCGTCCTTTGAGGCCGGAAGGTTCTACTACCGGTTTACCATCTACGGTTTGAGAACAGTATCCGGTGCCGCAGCGGAAGACAAACAGGCGCCAAGGTCCTGCATAGACAGCCCAAGGTACCGGCTATGCTCCGGACGAGCCTGCTTTTCTCTTCAATAAGACAAGGTACCGATATCCGCGTTGTAACCTTTCAACGCTAATCAGACATATCCATAAGCTACTCAGCAAAAGCGTATGCACACACTAAGCAGGCCATCAGCTATCAGAACGGCACAACGCACTCCCTGGCGAACCAGCCAAAACTTGAAATGCACCACCGCGCCATCTGCATTCCACTGCGCCAACGTCATGGACAGCTAGAACCTTCGTGCAGGCTGACGATCAATTTCTCCGACCAAGTGGCAAGCTTCCCCTATGCACCACTAAGACAAGGCTTTTCGCACCCGATTACCAACGAAGAATTCGGCATTCTGGTAACACCTAGTGTTTCGCACCAAGAAACGGCTCAACCTCTGGAATTTCGGGCCTTTAACATTCCCGTTTTCCGCGAAATGGAATAAGGATGATATTCCTCAGCCAGGACGTCGATATAAAATGTACGGTAATGCTTAGCTATCGAGATGGCACCACCTACTATCTGGAGGACAAGCAATTGCGCGGTTCTACAGGGAAACCAGGTTTTGAAGCGCATTCATAAGCCACCAGAATTCAGCCCCGCCAAGGTCAAGGGCAGCTAGGAGATCAGCGCAGGTTGTTAAAGCCCTTCCATTTGATAGTTTCGGGGGAGGCGCGCTCTCACAACCCACTGGTTGTCAGTCAGCAGCGTCTCGGGGTCCGAAATTAGGTGGAACAAAGTGGTTGGTACTAAGCGTGGGCAGTACAGCTAGATTACACAGCTTAACGCGGTGATCAGGTCGCGCTAGAAGGGCAACTAGAAGCTGAGGAAACTATGCAAAAAACAAATGTCCTAGGCGGACCATTTACGGACACACCGGGTCACGTGCAAGGGCTGCGGCGACTCTAATTTTCCCCTGAAAAGGTATATAATGTACAGATTAACACAGGTGTAGCACATAAAGATACGCGCAAATACTCTGCTACGGATAAATGAATGCGCTGTCACGTGAGCGAAGAGAAGTGATTCGTGAAGTTCTTGGCAGTAGCAAAACTTATTTGCTTTGGTTTGCTCACAGTCTATTTGGAGGATACCAAAGCGTGCGATGCCTCACACCGTGAATACCAAATTGAGCGAATCCCGTTGTTTTTTACGATTGAAACGAGGCCAACTGCTTGCATTCACTAACAGTAGTGCATGAAAAGTTCCTATACTGCCTTCACCGCATGCAGCATTGCGAATGGGAGAGATGACAGCTACCTCAGAGTGGCTGAATTCGTTGAGGCCAGCGACCTCTACTAGCGATCCACCACCTACTGGCTGGGGCCAGACGTATGAGATGAATAATATGGATCCGTATGTTTGTTATGCCTTGCCTGGCCGACAAAAGGAAAGGCGTGCTAGTGCCGCCTCAACCGCCAAAGCCCCCAAGTCTCCGCCGCACGAGATTCAGTCCCGTTTAGATACGACAGGGTGAACACGGGGGGTGCATCATTCTAGGAAGCAATCACAGCTAATCAAACATATGCAAGCGCTGCAAAGGAAAAATCATGTAGCCAGTGGGCATGTCATCTGCCATAAGAAATTGCTTCACGCACATCCTGGTAAACCGATCGAGGCGCGGCTCCACATGGCTGCCAAATTCAAAAACGCATGGGCACGCCACCACAAGGATTCAACATTAAAGTTATCGTAAGCTAGGACCTTCCTGCTGCCTGGGAAGGTGCACGTCAAGGCGAGGCGCAAGCCTGAAGTTTCCAAAACCTCTGAGGCAAAGCTACTGGCCGTCAGTCATAATCGCCGCGAGTTCAAAAGCTCTGGTGGAGCAATGTGGCTGCTACCAAATTTTCGGTCGAACGTCTAGACCAGCCAGCGTGCTTGCATGGGAAGGAGCTCTTAAGATGCGCCCAGAAGGCAAAGATAGGCTGCCATGCCACTGAACACTCAGACAGGCAGTGACGGGCACACACCACAAGGTGCCCAAACTACCAAAAAGAAAGCGGATGGAATTTTCCATTTGTTGGCACGGATATCTGGCGTGTAAATACGCACGGGGGCAGCACATTGGTATGCGGTTCAGACGTAGGTATTAGGGTCAAATATTGGATGCGTCACTAGATGAGCAAATAGCAAAGCAAAGTAAGCAAGCCAGCAAGCTGCAGCCATTTGCAACCGTAATTCCGAGAAAAAATGCAAGTGAATTGACCATTGTGCAGCAAATATGGAAGGCCTGCACGTGCCCGTAACCGTGAAGGGCTCATACACAGCGGCGAGTGCCTTTCCCTTGTGAGCAGGCACTCAGTTGCTGGACCCTATCACATCAGTGCATGCTAATGCATGAAAGCCTTACAAGGCGCAGCACTGTGAACGGGACATAAAACCGCACCACTGGGTCGTGCAGTCATCATTTTTTTGTTGAGACCAACAAGTCCTACCACAGAACCACAACCTACTCCCTGACCGCAGACGTATGCAAGCGACTTCCGGAATCGGCAGTCGGCACTTGCTGGATCCGTCAGCCGTCCATCCAACAGAAAAAAACGTTGCGCTAGTCAAGCTGGGACGGCCCATGCCTCAAAGACTGGGCCGCATGAGCCTGCATCCCGCTCAGATGAGAAATAAGACGCGTTGGCAACGGCGGGGCATCACGCTACGAGAGCATCATAGCTATTCACCCACACGAGGTTGCAACGAAACAAAAACGCATTGCCGCTGAATATGTCATAGGGCAAAAGGTCAACACGTACCAGCTGATTAAAAAGCCGATGCGGGGTTCTAGATTTCTGCCAGCCTATAGAGCGAACCAAAACACCACCCGAATTCTGGGGCACCAAGGTCAGCTGCCAGCAGCTGCCAGCAGCGGATAGGAGTGCGTTTTCACCAGAACAAGCCTGCAGGCCATCTGTTTCTACCACTTTCAGAAAGGGGCTACTCGCCAACATGTACCATTGTCCCGGCATCGGATACACTACTATAAAAGCGGGGGTGGTACCAAATGTTCCGCCAGACAGCTGTATTTACCAGCGTGCTCGGGTTCGCGACGAAGGGCACGCGCGTACTACATAGAAGCAAGTATGATGTGTAATGACCCTGCTATGCCAAACTGGTAAACAAATAATCCGCTGTGTAACCTGTAGTCCTTGGTGGTGCTGCTGTTTATGACTTTGGATACGTTCATTCCCTTGCATTCCCTTGCAGTCCATGTGGAAGGTATCAAAGCGCCTCCTACCATCGAGACCAAATGTGCGTCAAAGATATATCCGTGCCTTTCAGTTGGTGTCTACTGTTTGCATCCTTTCCCATCACTGTAGATAACATGCCTAGAGCCTCCATCGCGGGCAGCGAATGAAATAGGGCCAGAATTGAATGGGCGGTCTAGTTGTGTTCGGTGAGGCTGTCAAGCTCTACCACCGGACCACCACCTACACGCTGACGCCGGGCGTACGCTGTGGGCTTTTGGGACCCATGGTATATTCAGCCGCGATCCCGACTGTCTAGCAAGAATCATGCTACTCTCGCAGTTCGCTTTAGCCTCCCGGTGTGCACTTGAGGGACCTAGGCCCTGTCAGGTAAGTGAAAGGAGCCACTGTGGGCATGATGCTTAGAAGCAATCACAGGTATCAGGTATATGCATGCGCTGCGAGGCAAAGACGGGTTGCGACTGATAGATTATATATTACAGGGTATCATGAATAAATTACATACCTCCTGGTGAACGAACCGATGCGCATTTCCGCAGGACACCCGAACTGCGGAGCTCACCAAGGAGCAACCAGACAGCTGCTGCGCCAAGAACATCGGCAGCCACACGGTTCGCGCACGGTTCGCGCGGGTACGGAAGCCGTTCTACCAGTTCAGGCCACAGGCATGCTGTTCTCGCCACCCCCAAGACGAGACTACTGGTCAGAAGTCACCAGCTTCTCGCCACTCGACATTCTGATGGAATAAAGTGTCTGGTACCTTAATTGGACCGAACGTCCCTAGCGTGTGTGAGCTTTAGCCATAGAAAAGGATGGAGGAAGCCGACAGAAGCTGCCATGCTACTCAGTGCTCCAGATGGGCCACTACAGACACAGTAGCCAAGATTGTGCTATTCGTGTGGTATTGCCGAAGCGTGTTTTCCTTCTGCGGACGCTGCACGTTTTTTCCAGGGACGAGCGAGGTATTAGCACGTAAAAACACGCACAATTTGAAGGAACCCCGCTTCGACCTACTAGTGACACGGTCACCAGTTGGCCAAAATGCTGTCGTAAAAGCGTCAATCATCTTGGTTTTCTCCCAGGCCATTTCGAAGGCATCCAACTCCCTCTCAGCATATCTTCCGCCCCCTCCCTAGGAGCATGATCGACTGCCTTCAGCTTTTTGCGTCAGCGCATGCCAAATGCGTGAAGGCACCACCGCATACACAATCGCGGATGAAGATGGAATAACTGGCTCGCGCAGTGGAGTCGTATTGTTTGAGACCAGGAACCTCTACTACTGGTCCACGACTACAGCAATAGGGTAGACACATGCAATGCGCGGACGGAATCCAATTTTTGCTCCTTATCAGCCGTCGAGCGGAGAGAGATTTAGTGGTGCTGGTTTCGCATAGGCCCACCCAGAAAACAGGTCTGCGCCGGACGGTCCCGCGTTGCGATCAGACTAAACAGGGTGGGAATGGGGAGGCACCGAGTACGGGACCGGTAACAATTAGTCAGGGATACGCATGCTCTGCGAGATAAAAACGAATTGCTACTGGACAGGCTATCAAACTTAAAATTCAGCTCATAAATTCAGCGCATACCTTCTGGTGAACAAAGCGATGCGCATTTCGACAGGGCAGCAAGATTTTGAAGTGCAGCATCTAGTCACCAAACTGCTGCCGCGCGAAGTGTCCTCTAGGAATTTCGTGTCGTTTGGAAATTATTTCTACAAGGTCGAGTCGGATGTGTAAGTCTGACGTTCCCAACCACTCGAAGGCAGGGCCACTGGTTATCCAGTTTCTTGAAATTCGACGTGACTTTGGAACAAAGTGGTTGGAACCAAATTTCCGGCGGAAGAGGTTAACTCGCCTTGCGCGGTTCGACTGATGTTGCGCACCCAAACAGTGTACGTCGGTGCGTGGCAGCCATAAACAGGCGACTGCCGACCAGAGACAAGCTATCAATAGATGGTGCAGACGGACCGCTACAGCCACAAGAGGCAAAGTGTAGCAACCCAAAAATACGGGCAAATGAAATTTTCCGTTTGCTAACACAATGGTGGTGGGTGGAATGGGGCAAGCACTGAAGCACGCTCAGTGCAACATGACCCTTCTACAACTAACTGGTGAACGCTCCGCCAGATGGGCAAACTGCAGTCACTCGGCACTGTAATGCCCAAGACGAACATCGGCCTGTCATTCTTTTCCGTTCGCATACTGTCAACTGTCTGCATCCTTTCACATCAATGCATTGCATATGTCTCAAGGCCCGCCTTCAAGCAGCAAGTGGGAGACAGCGGCGTGCCTGACATACACAGCCTAGTTGTGTCCATAGATGTCGGCAAGCTCTGTCACCGAACCACCACCTACGGCCTGAGCCCAAACATATGAAGTGCGTTTCGAGGTCCACCGTTCCTGGGCCCGCCACCCAGATGACGGAGGAAGGGCTTCGCTAGTTCTGCGGTCTACCTAAGTCCCAGGCCGTGCGAGTAGGCGTCCTGTCAGAGAAGCAAGGCGGAGACTCACAGAATTTCGCCTGAAGCGCACCGCATCTAGCCAAAAACACGCAAGCGCTCCGACACAAGCACGTGCCATAGCTGGGCAGTACGCCAGCCACCAAAACGGCGGCACGCACCTTCTGGTTGGCAAGACGATGCGTGTTTCTACAAGGCAGCTTACTTTTGAAGTGCACCGGCGAGCCGCAATACGTCGGCGGCGTCAAGGTCGTCGGAAGCTAGAAGCGTCGCCCGAGGCGAAAAAGCGTGCCGTCAGGCCAACTGGCAAGCCTAATGTTTCCCTCACCTTCAATGCGACCCTGGTGATCCTTAGTCACGAGCCTCTCAACACCCGACATTCTGGTGCAGAAGGTGACCGTCACCAGGGAGCAAAAGCAGTCAGCGTATTGGAGTGTGCAGCAGTTGCTGACACGAGCAGAAGGGCCGAAGACAAGTTTTCATACCACTGCAAGCTCGGTCGTGCACTACAGGCACAAGATAGAGCACCCCACCTGTCAAAGTACCAGCGAATAGAATTTCTTTCGTGGAGGCACAGGATTTTGCCGGGGAGATGAGGGCGCGCGTTACATAAAGATAGGCACAAGGCCCCCATGAGAAGTTCCAAATGCCGGTTTGTTCTGGGAATCGCTCTGGGGGGCGTTCAAACGACTTAAATCATAAGGGAAAAATGTACAGCGACGGCCAAGCTCTTCCTTTCGGCGGGTACGCTGTCAACTGGCCCCATCTTCCCATGTAATTGCATGGCAGATGCGTAAACGCATCACCTCAAACAGCACTGCGAATACCGGACAAGACGTAATGGCTGGCGCTCGCAGACTAGCTGTACTCGTTGAGCTGGGCAAACTGTACTGCCGGTCCACCACCCACGGTCTGGCGCCAGACGTATTGAATGACTTAGTCAGTTAATAGGCTGTGAGAGAAGACAGAAAGGGAAGACAGAGAAGAGAGAGAAAAAAGAGGGAACCAGTGCCGCATAGATGGCGCGAACCAGCAAGCATGGGCCTTCACATATCTGCGAGATACGACTCTGACTTGCTACGGCACTGCATCACTACAGGAAAACCGCGCAGGCACCCATACATACTCAGCGGCTGCGTGGTAAAAACGCGTTGCCAAACCGCGCTTGCACCTATACATACGCAACTGCTGCGCGGTGAGAACGCGTTGCCACAGCACAGGTTGCTAGCCTCCTAAAAGTCATCACTTACCAGCTGGTTAACGGACCAATGCCTACACAAGGTCGTGAAGAAAATGCCATCGGCAACCCGGGGCTTCGCGCCATTTTCAACTCTCTCGCATCAAGTTAAGTCGCAGCTGCTTGTACAAAAAAGGGTTGCTCGCCGTCCGTCACCAGCCATCCGCCTTAAAATGCTCTGGTAGAACGAAGGGATTTATACATAACTTCGACTTAGCTGGTGAACTAATCGGGTTGCGTGTATGCATAATCCCTTGACACACGCGGAGAAGTCGCACACAGCTAATCATAACTACTTGCAGCCCCAGATGGACAAGCGCACGCACACAAGCCAAGAAGCAGAACTGGATCAAGGGCCAGTGATTTGAAGTTTCAGTTTGCTGACATGGGGAGACGTCACAGAGTTGAGGACTTGCGTAGTAAGCAGACGCACACATAAAGCGTGAGGACTTTGCTAGGGGTAACGAGTGAAAGCATCATGAGCTAAGCAGAGTTCCAATTACTCGTCCCTTCGATGCCGATGAAAATGCGGATGAAAATGCCTTCGATCGCTGGCAGCCCAGATTTTGGTGCAGCATGCGCGCCTCGCATCACCGCAATCATATATCCAGCAAAGGTCGCTTTCTGCCGTTCGTGCAGGCAAGTACTTGGTCAGTTGTTTGCATCCTCTTACATTAGTGCACCCAAATACCTGACGCGTTCACCGCAGGGAACACTGCAAACACGACCGCAGGAATAACTCTGCTTAGTATGGTTGTATTCGTTGATTTCGGCAATGTCCACTACGGAACCACCACCTACAGCCTGACGCCAGGTGTAGCGATATAAAAGTTCTCCATCCGCTGTCCAGTGGACACACACGGAGTCCCGCTAGCCAAGCAGGGACCGCCCACGTTATCAAGCATGCGCCTCGGTCAGATAGGGCAGGACGGGGCATTGTGCTGGAACAGTATCACAGCAAGCCAGACACATGCGAGTGCCGGGAGACAAAAGCCCATTGAGACTGGACAGGTCGTAAGCCACCAGAGAGAACCACATACTTGCTGGTGAGCAAAGCAATGCGCGGCTTTACAAGGAGGCTTAATTTTGAAGCCTACTGCCAAGTCATAGTAGTTCCGCAGTGCCAAAGTCGTAACATCAGTGCCCACAAGCCTTGCCACTATGGTAAGCGGCAGGCCTTATCTTCCCACCGCATCCCAAGACGAATCTGCTGGCTGTTAGGCCCCAGTCTCTCGGCATCCGAAGTTATGGCTGAGCAAGGCAGTTGATAGGTGTTTCGGTCGAATGGCCAACCTCTCCAGTTTGCGTGGATGCGCAGCAGCTCTCGGTAGGCACCGAACGCCCGACAACAAATTGCCAGGCAACCGCCTTGACTTGAACATTACAGACATCCAGTGCAATGCGCCATGACCATCAAATCACCCGCAAACATAATCAGCTCCCTGGTGGCATTGGAATTTGTTGTGAAGGTGAGCACGCGATTAGCCCTTAGTGGCACAGATAATGTTGAAAGCCCCGGCCACGACCAACTAGTGAATGGAATGCACCATCAATTTAGCAAATTGTGTTCGCCTGTGAGGTTGACGCCGATGAAAATTCCAGATGCTGTCTGTCTCTTGTAACCGATTTGAGAGCCACCAACACGCCTCTTGCCATTTCAGGCATCTGCACAACAAAGCCCGTGTTCTTCGCTTCAGGCAGACAGTGACGAGGTCAACTGTTTCCATCCTCTCATATTGGTGGATGCCAGATGCCTGAAGGCTTCAGTGTATTTACCACTTCAAAGGCAGTACAGGACGGTAAAACCGGTGCGCGCAGTCTAGTTGTTTTTCGAAGCCGGCTGGATGCACTGATGAATGCTGCGACAGCACTGGACCTAGGCCTACGGAAGGTTCTTTAGCAGTCCATAGTTTGTGTACCAGTCATCGTGCCGGCATACAGAGCCTCTGGCCAGTTCCGCATGGACCACCCAAGCCACTAGGCCTGGGCCACACAAGCCTGCACCTCGCTCAGATTAAGGCAGGACGAAACGAAGGAGCATCACGGTTTGAACATGTCACAGCTCGCCAGAGTAGCTCATGCGGTGCAAACCAAACCATACTGACACTGGACAGGCCATCAACTATTTGAATGGCACTACTTACCTTCTGGTGAAGAAATCGATGATATATAAGACCGCTGCGCTGCCCTGTAGATATCGACGGCGACAGGTAGGACCTTCGCGTGGTTTGGAAGGCCGTTCCATCAAGTCCCGTCGCAGGCCTAGAGTTCCCACAACTCCCAAGACAGCGGTACTTTCCGTCAGTCACAAACGAGTCGAAATCCAACGTTCTGGCGGAGCGCAGCGATTGATTTCCTCATTCCCGCCAGAATGTGAGAACTCGGTACTGTACTTGCGTGTGCAGCAGCCATCGACGTGCGTAGAACTGCGGAAGAAAAGCAGTAATACCACTAAATACTCTAGACGAATCACTACAAAAGCACAGGGCAAGTTGCCGCCACTGGCAAAGTACCGACGAATTGTAGTTTCCGCCTGCTGGCACCGGGATTAAAAGCGGAAGAGAAACACCCGCATAGAACAGGAAGACATGCATAATGCAGAATGACTCCGTTACGACCAGCTCGGAAGTGCTTTAACAGTCAAGCAAGGTGCAACCATTCTCGACCGTGATGCCCACGAAAGCCTACGAATGCCGTCGTTCTCTTGTTCCTCGTTCTATGAGCAAAATACGGGCAAAATACGACAAATGGCGAGTTCTGCCTAGGGGGTGGAGCGCGATCAACGGACTGCATCCTCTCAACATGGCAAACAAAGCACTGCTGCCGAGACGCCAGCAAGCTTTTAGCCCAGAAGTATAGAATGGGCTTTCGCAAATTAGTTTTCGTATCAGCCGCCACCCAACAGAGGCGAAGTCGCGCTAGTCCCCCATGGACAGTGCAAGCCACGCAGTCTGGGCAACCGAGCCGAATCAGTATCCCTTCCAGATAGGACAAGGTGGCGGAGGATAGGCGCCCTGTTCAGAACCGAATACACAACTGGTCTGGTATACGCTTGCACTCCTAGCCTGAAACATGCTGCCAGTGGGCAGCTCATGAGCCATAGAAAAGGCACCACGTACTCTCTGGTGAACACATGGATGCGTCTTCCTCCAGGGCAGCAAAATTTTTGAAGCGCATTGAAGAGTCATCAAATGGCGGCGACACCAACGTCACCGCCAAGTACAACGTTCGGACGGATAGAAACACCGTCCCATCAGGTCAAGGGGCAATCCTAGTCCTTCCACCTCGCGACAAGGCTATTGGCATTCAACTACTAGCGTCCGGAGATCCGGTACTCCGGTGGAATACACCGGTTGGCATAGAATTAAGGCCTAGCGGCTTAACAAGACAGGTTTGCGTGGGTGAGCAGTTGCCCCTGGCAGGCGATAGACGACCAACGCAGCTTGTTATACCACTAAATCGCCAAGACAGATCATCACTGTCACGTGTGGCAAGGCTCCACAGCAGTCAAAATACAGGAGGATCGCATTTTCTGCTTTGTTACCCAGGGACGTGCTGCGGAGATGATCTTTAGAATACCACCTAGAGATACAAATAATGCAGTAAGACGCTACTTCGGTCAATGGTGAATGCGTCGTCAGTCAAGCAAAGGGAGAGGGTGGCTTTCGTGTCAATGGAAAAGCCCAAATACCGTGGTTCACCGGCAGCCCATTTGGAAAGCGACCAAATGCCTTTCATCATCAAGGCTAAATATACAGCGAAGCCGGGCTTCTTTACTACTGTTGGGTTGGGTCAACTGGCTGTATCCTCCCGTATCGGTGCACAATAAATGCGTAAAGGCGAAAATGCATTCAGCAGTGCGAATAAGACCACATCACGAACTTGCGCAGTTTTATTGTATTCTTTGTAGCCGGCAAAGCCAGCTGTCGAACATCCACATACGGCCTGGTGCCAGATGTATGGATGTTGTTCTGCGGATTCATAGTTCCTTCATCCGCCGTCCAGCCGATAGAGGTAGAGCCACATTAGCCAGGCGAGGACCACCCAAACTACCATGCCTGTGCCGCACCAGACACAGGCTGGCGGCAGTGGGGCATCTCGCTTGGAACCCATCACAAGCAATCAGGCATACGCGTGAGGTGCACGGCACAATGTCGACTCTAGACAGGTCATCAACCGCCACAAATCACGCACTTCCTGGTAAACAAACCAATGCGCAGTTCCAGATGGCGCAAACTGAGAAGAGCACCCAGAAGCCACCACATGGCAGCGTCTCCAAGGTGTTCTGAAGCAACGAGCTTCGCGTAGCGAGGCCCCTGTTTCATCAGGTCAAGTGGCAGGTAGACTACGGCTACCCCTCCAAAGACACGGCTATGCTCAGTTACCAGCCCCTCGACATTCGCAATTTTGTGGGAAAAAGGGGATTGGCACTCAAATTCATGTCGGCGACTAGACTCGCCATGGTGTAGGGATGCTCAGCAACCTTAAAAGCACCGTGAGCCACCGAAGACAAGTTGCCAGAGCATTACCTGCTCTAGGCTAACCATTACAGACACACAGGGGTAGGCGCCGCAAAAGGGAAAAAGAACCGGTGAATCGAACGCTTATTTCGCTCCTACGGCCGCGTTTAGTGGAGAGGAGCGCGGAGCTTTGCCCGTAGAGACAATCATAAGGCCGAAGGATCGTGCTATGACCAACAAGCGAATGCGCGATCAGTTGAATATGGTACAATGAATCGTGGCCTTTAACCTCAGATGCCTGGTGTTCTTGCAGGTAGTGTGGAAGGCATCCAAACTCCTTTTCTCATCATCAAAGCCAAACAGATAGCAAAGTCCGCTTTCTTGATTCCTCTTGGCACGTGATCAACTGCCTGCGTGCCGCACCATTACTGCACGCCAAATGCGTCAAGGCTTCACTGCGTGCTGCTTTGCGATTGAAGAGGGCTGCATGACACAGCTGGGCAGTCTTGTTTCATTCTTTCAGCCTGGGAAACTCTACTATCTATCTGCCACATACCTTCTGGGGACAGAGATGTGGCATGGGCATAGCAAATGTATTGGTTAAGCAGACACTGTCCATGTAAGAGGAACAAACTCACGCTGGCCCGCCACCCCGCCCAAGCAACCAGCTCTGCTCCACACGAGCCTGGGGCCCTATTCGTTTACAGCCGGTAAAACCCGCTCATGCGTTGTGGAGCACTGCCACCGCACAGGTCGTCAGCCAACGGGAAAACACCACGTAGATCCAGGCGATGCGCATTTCCACAGAGCAGAAGGACTCCGACAAACCAAGCCGCGGCCGCCGAGCTAAGGGAATCGGAGGCTAGGAGCTTTGCGTTGACGGGAAAGCAGTATCAGCTCAAGTGACAGGCGTTGCGTACCTACACGGCACAAACCTACTGAGGTTTAGCCACGAGAGTCCCAGAATCTGGCGTTCTGATGAGGAATCTCGTCGAACCGATGGGCATTCACGGGCGGCCGAAGACCCTTGTTATTAACACCAATACATGCTCTGAATAAACTACTACCTTCACGCAAGGCAAGGTGCTGCAACAGGCGAAGTAGGGGCGGACTGATTTTTACGTTTGCTGCAAGGGCATATGCTGTGGGAATAAGCACTTGCTTAGCAGATAGAGACAGGGATAATGCGGAAGGGACTTGTTCCGACCAACTGGGCAATAAGTCAGCTGCGCAAAATGTAGTCGAGTCTGACTCTGATGCCCATGAAAAACCTAGATGCCTTCGTTATGCTGCATCCTGTTCGCAAGGTGTTCCACTCATGACCTAGGCTCAATAAACAGCGAGGTCCGTTCCCGTTTTCCGGTTTGCGCGCGATCGAGTGCTTGAATCGTTCTACATTAGTCCGTATCAAATGCCTGAAGGATTCTTACCGTTCATGGTTGCATGCGGAAATAAGAAATGACCCACCGTCGTTCGTCGATGCAGCAAGACCTACTACCATCTGCCACCTACGCTCTGGGGCCAGATTCATCAAGTGGGATTTCAGGATCCATGGTTTACGCATCTGCCATCCACGCTTCAGACGTTCGGTTGAGATGGCCTCTCACTGACCGCCCAAGCTACCAAGCCTACGCTGAAGATACCTGCTCCCTGCCCAGAAAGGACATGGTGCAGATAGCGTGGTGAAACGCTTGGAACTCATCACAACTTGTCAGACATATCCACGCGCTGCAAGGAAACAACGTATTGCCAGCGAAAGGTCGTCAAGCAGCGAAATAGACAACGTACATCCTAGTGAACAAATCGATGCGCCGGTCCATTAGGCAGCCACGTTGTGAACTGTACTGGGTAGTCAACATGCGGCCGCTGCTTTAGGAGCATCAGCAGCTAGACGGTTGGTGTGGGTCTGAAAGCGCTGGCTAAGCGTGCAATTCGCTTGGATGTGCAGCATTATTCGACACACGCTGAAAGACAATAGACAAGTTCCCACGCCACTAAGCAAGCTAGACGAAGCATTACGGACAAACAAGCCCAGGTCCCGGAATCGCCGGAGCGCCGATGAATCGATGCCTGTGCTCGCCGACATGAGGATTCGCTGGGAGGCTGAAAAGGCGAGTAGCACAGAAAGATAGCCACGATGCACAAAGGACCCTGCCCCGATCAACTGGTGAATGCACCATCCGTTCAGAAAATGCAATGGCTCGTGACTTTCATGCACGGAGAATTCCAAATGCTTTGGATCTTTTCCACCTCATGTGGAAGGCATCCAAACGCCTCTCAGCATCAAGACCAAATATCAGGCGAGTCCATGCTTCTTTATTTTAGTTTTCACTCGTGCCTAGATCCTCGAACATCGGTGCACGCCGGATGCTTGAAGGGTGGACGCCATGTTACATTGTGAACAAGACCGCGCGACGAACCCGCGCAGTCCAGTTGTGTTCTTCGTAGCCCGTACGGCCTGATGCCAGATGTATGGAGGTCGCTTTAAAGATCCACACTTTCCTCATAGGCAGTCCAGCCGACTGGGATAGAGTTGCACTAGCCAGGCAGTGGCTACCTATGACGCCCAGGCCACGCCGCATCAGCCTGCATCCAGCACAGATGACACAGGGTATCACTCTTGGAACCCATTCCAGCTAGTCAGAAATGCACGTGCACAGCCATACAAAAACGTTTTTCCGCTGGACAGACCATCAGCCACCGAAAGAGGGCACATACTTCCTGTTGAACAGTACGATGCCCATTTCTACAGGGCAGCCAAGTTGCGAAACACGACAATAAGCCAATACACGGCATTAGTCCCGGTATCACCGCACTGCCAGTTAGGATCCGTGCGCAGGTAGGAATCAGGTGAAGTGGCAGGCCGTCCGCCCTCAGCACCACCAGGTCAAGCATCAGAGTCTTGACATCCGACGTTTCTTTAGAAAGGAGAAGCTGGTACCAGATTTCGCGCAAACAGCTAAATTCACACGTGCACGTGTGTAGCCGCCGTAGACGAGCGAAGTGCGGCCGATGACCACTTGCAGGGTCTTTCTAGACTCACTAACCAAGTCTCCAGAAGCAGCGAAGTACAGGCAAGTCGGAGTTTTCCCTCTTTTAAAGAGGATTGGCTACGGAGACGGAGACACGCGTAGCACATTGACACATGCCAAGTGCGAAGGGATTCTGCTTTAAATAAGTATTGAATGCGCCACCAGTTGAGCAAAGTGCAATGATATGTTACAATGGCACTTAAAAAAGGCCCAGGTGTCCTCGTTTGCATATAATTCTTCATATGGTGCTCGACGTTTAAAGAGAAAAATAGAACAATTCGTAGGAAAAACAACCACACATGGCAGTGGCACTTATAAAGGGCCAGACGCCTTCGTTTGCTTGCAAGTCGTTTAGGATATATCCAGCGGCTCCCTTCCGTCAACGTCAAACACAGATATGCATATATATATGTACATTCTTTTGGCGCGCTTCCACGAGTCTGCTTTCTCTTAAATCAGCGCATGCCACCCAGCTGATGGCTTCACAGCATGCAGCATTGCGAATACCAGGGAAGACGGTATGACCGGATCCATCCCTCTAGATACGTTCGTTATGGCCGGCATGCCATACCCCTAAACTGGCTTGTGTGAACAGAATATCACCATGCATGAGCAGATTTGGACCCATTCGCGACCCAAGCAAGTGAGCATCATTCACCCGACACAGTGCACGGGTCACAATTTCTCTCATGTCCATATTGCTGCAAAGATTCGTATGATGACATCTCATCCCTCGAACATAGGTTCACCGTGATTCGAGAAGCATAAATACTTGCCGAAAAACGAAGTGTCATACACCGTCGCATGCCTGACGCACAAACTACGTTGTTACCATCCATATTCTGAAGCCTTGGGGCAGATACCGTTACACTCTAAAAGCGGGTCGGGCGGAGCTGCCCAGTTGTGCTGGGTGAACCCTAAACCCTAGATGTTCAGGGAACCAACAAACCCACAGAGAAGCATACAAAGCTGTGCCATTCAGCATCAGAGTGCTTTAGCGAAGTGGCAGCGAACCGACTTTTTTCAATCCACTTCTCCCAAATATTAAACATTTTGAGGGCCAACTGGCCACTGGCCCAACGCCCAGTCGCTACGGCACACGCGGGCGCCGCGCCTGGGCAACAATCGAACTGATACGACGTAAGTATCGCAAACTGTTGGGAGTAAATAGTTAAATATTGGTCTTCCGGTGGCCTTTGATGGTCAGGCCATGCACAATGTGAAGGCAGTGTCAGGGAACGACTTAATGTCACCACGATCCTTTCCGTATGCAGAGGCGCAGCTCATTAAAGAACGGAATTCTTTCTTGTCAATCTCACATACCATCGCACGCTACATAGGCAGCCTTTGAATACGACATAGGCACCTGCTCTCGAGTAGACGTTCTCTGACCCAGTTGTCTTGTAATACACACAACCTTAGGCAGCGCAAGTCCACCCTGTGTCCAACGTCTTAGTTGTGCAGGCATTCACCCCGAGGTGGGATGGTATGCGCTCCTTGATAAGTTTCTGTCCGGCGTCGAAATGTCACAGAGTACATTAGGCATCTCGCATCAACGCGGGGTGTGTGGGAAGTTTCACTGGAGGACGCTAAAATGAATTCGGAGACAGAAGAATTGCCAAAGCAGGTCTACAGGTTAACGTGACCGGGCAAAATGAAAGAGTAGATGCTGGCTTTTGTTGTAAGCTCCTATTGCGTGGAGCCCAGACAAACTCCAGTGCTGGGAGGCAAATGTTGCAGAATCGGTGCCGCTGCTGGACGCTGATGATGTTGCTTCGACGCTGGCGCAGTTGCATCGCAGTATAGCCAGAAACAAGGGTTAATCTTCAGTACACAGTTCAATATGTATAAAACGTACACGCCCGTCTTTTCCGACGCCTAAAATGGCTTGTGAGAACGCCTTCCAACGGCAGGTGGGGTGAGGCGTACTGTACACGCCGCATGCCTAAGCCATATAATCTCACATGACATGCTGAAACTACCTCGACGATTCGGTCTTACTTCGGCCTGCACCACATTCTCCATTTTGCACCTTTTGATTCCTTACTCTTGCATAACTACGCCCGCTTGTGATGTCTGTAAGTGACTGCATTTGCACCCTTCGCACACGCCCCACTTATGATTGTATTTATTCCTTCCAAAGGTCTTTTGCCTAGGTGAGTCAGTCGCGTCTGACTGTACTTTCCTCATGGGATATACATCGTGTCCGAGGTGAACACACTCCCTGCAGTGTGTCGGCAGCCGGTGCATGCATGAGGAAGCCATATATCAGATACCGTGACACCCAGCTGTTTTGCCGGAACACCTTTGGAAATTAGTTCTCGCGGCTCATTCCTAAACACAAACTAACGACTTTCAGCGCGGATCAACCTCCATTTTCCGTCTGTTTTCCACATGTCTGCAGTGCATCTCACAGATATGGCTCTGGTGACGCAGGCGAATTTCATGTTGAATCGGGAGACATCTTAGTAACAATCCTGCAGGACATCTTATTGTGGAGTGAGATCAAATGCTCGTGACAAACGCCTGGTTTAGAGTCGAAACAATCCAGGAGTTAGCGAAGCTGCAAACCGTAAGAAGGGCAGGAGGAATGTTCGTCAGTTGCCTGGTCTGAAAATAGGCTGGACAACACCAAAGCATAATTTGCATAGCGTGCGCATCCAAATCACGGAGGTATGCGTCCTATGGTATGGCGAAGAAGGGTACTACAAAAGTATCTCAGCAGTGGTAGCAGACTTCAATGAGGCGAGTCTTCTAGGCGGCACTATAGTCAACTATGGCTAGATAACACCGCACTGCCCATGTGATCTGGAGGCAATACCCCTGGCAGGGTTGCTCTACATTCCCTCAACCTTGCCGAATTTACCAATGACGCAACTCTACTTCATGGCTGTCGGTGAGTGGGTGTGTCTGATCATTTTCCTGAGACGTTTCTGATAATTACACGCACCAGCTGCAATTGGCGTTGTCAGATTGTCTGAAATGACTAGAGGATGCTTCAGGTCCGCTAGCTTGCAATCCAACCAAACCAAACCAAACCAAACCACTATGAAACACAGCCTTGCAGTCGATGCTTGATGAGTGACTTTTCGAGAAGAAAGCCAGGCACGCATGACCAAAAATGCCTGTACGATTTGCAGCTGCTTTCCAGCTGCTGGCAGTGCCAACCCCATATGGTAAAGCTAAGCATGAGGCGCCAAACGAAGGAAGCGGCGGTGGCTCACGAACGACGAACCTGTGCCACCTTGCTGGCGTTTTTGAAAGAGTATGCTAACGAAAGTGGACCTCGCCCCTGTAGGAAGTGACACATTTGGCAAAAGCTATATATGCTTAATGCGTATTTATATTTACTTTGTACACGTTAGTCTGACAGTCATAGAAAACGCATCAACGGTTCTTCGGTCCCCGCTTTCCGACGTGTAGTACGGAATAGGGAAATAGACCTATCCGGTCACCAAATTACTTAACATAGGTAGATAACGGGAGCCAAAACATCTGCTAATCATTAGCCTCTTCGCCGTGGCTCAAAATATAAGAATATACTATGCTCGGTCCTGCCCCATACTTTCTAAGGTAGCATAGGCGAACTGTTGTGCATGCATATACAGTGCAGGTTGCTATTTCGCAGAATGCATGTGGGCATGCTTCTCTATAGATGTTTTCAGATGCTTATAGATGTTTCCAGCAACCCCTCAGCGGGCGCTTCTGACCAAATCCTACCCCGGCTAGGCAGCGAGCGGAAAAGTATGGGAATGCTGCAAGCGTTAGATTCGACTATGCTCTGGCTTTTCATGCAGACCGCATTGTCGATAAATGCTGCTTCCAAAATCACTATAGCGGCAATTCTGTATATTAAATAAAACACCACACGCGTGATCCGTCAGTCAGTGTCGACTAGCATAGATGGGAGATAGTAGCAGGCAGTAGGAGCACGCAATAGTCGTGCATTCCGTATTCAGACTTACCGTTGCATAGCTAACGAAAAACGATGGCTGGCAAAACTGAATATTAAGACTGCCAGCGTGGCTATGTCCCACAGATGAGAAGGGAATGCAAGGCTTCATTCTTGTGCTGTATGTCGCACCGACACCCTGCCTCACGCTTTACATGTACCGGTGCATTCATCCCTCAGGTTAGCGCCAAACAAAGACCCCCTAGCTAGCACCTGCATATATATATATGTGAAAAGCAGCATGGTACAGTCTTGGTACAGTATTCAACCCACAGCCTGTGGAAAGCCATTTCGGAAGAAGAGCGCCGCATTTCCGTCAGAAACCTCCCGCCTGTACTGATGAGTTCCGGTCGTATCGTCTTCGGGTGTGTCGCAGGCGGTTAAAGTTCTTTGCAATTGTTCACGATATGCACTATTCAGAAGGGGATGTAGCTGATTCGCAAAGTTCCAACAAGCACTTTCTCGATGCATTGCCCGCGCACGTGTGACGCCCATCATCAAACCAGACACTGCGCACCTGCATCCTGCCATCTGTGCTAGCTTCATTCCATATCATTTTAAGGTGTTTTGGAGGCGTGTGAAGGGGAGATACTGACCAACACAGGTGTACGTCTTTCAAAAGTACACAGGCCTTCCACCTACCTGTGTTAATTTCAATGTTAGGCGGAAAGCTTTCCTTACTGTCACATATCGAGGGAAACAAGTGGCCATCCAGATATCCCATGTGTGGCCAGACGCTGTGTGTAGACTTTGCAGAATCCCTCCCAACAGGAATGATTTATCTCGTTTCGTCATGCCGGCAGCCTTTCCAAGCCTTTGTGTCTCAGAGTAGGACAACGCACTGTCTGTGCCGCACCACTAGCTGCCTGTCACTGACGGCTCCGTATAATGCGGAAAACAGTGAAGGCAATACCAGGTGGCGACAGTCGCGGAGGAACAAGGACCCCTGTGGTCGTTCTAGCCTTACTGCTGGTAAATGCAACTTCTGGTAAAATGCAACTTTCACAGTGGATCTAACTTACTGCATCAACGCTTGTACTGCACACGACTGGCGCGCCTCAGCAACACAGCTTCCTCCACGACCAGACCTGAACACAGTCGAAACTCAAGCGCTCCCTACAACATTCAAACCAAAACAAGGCAATGCTTCCAACTTCGGTTGCGAAATCATGCTGTAAAGACCCTTGTGCTCACATTGGGGTTCCTTAAGGGCAGGTTCGCCGGCGTACGAGAACCGCATACAGCTGTCGAAACACGAAGCGGCGCATATCGTTGTATGCCTGACGTACAAGCTACGGTTTACCCACCCATTCTCTAAACCCTTTAGGCAGATGCTGCTCCGCCCTAAGAACAGCTCGAGCGGAATCGTCCAGTATTACAAGGTAGACTTGCAGACGCCTAATGTTCAGGAAATTAACTAGTGAAGGCCAATGCAGTTGAAGCCAACCAAGGGCATGATACACGCGCTGGAAATACTTCGTGCCTTTGCCAGAAGATCCTTCGACACAGTAGACACTGTATCAGCGAATGCGCTTTCGGCCAAATAAAAGTCGCGGGTTCGTCGCGCGCCGGTCACAGCAAAGTTACTCTGACGTAAGCGAACGGAGCCCTACAAAGACACAACGATTCGTTTATCTCCCCGTGGCCTGCATCCGGCGCTCAGGCGCCATGAGAAAGTAATATTAAGGGCTGTCTCAGCGCCGCCCCCCTTCCTGTGCTGCACCATATATAACAAGCGGTCGGGATTCCTACCCATAGCGTACGTTACCATCAAACGCCCCTAATCCGGTCTGATCACGGTGCTGTCACCTGCTCATGAGAATATGCCGCCTGGGTGCATCAATTGGCTAGTAGTATGTGATTGTAGCATACATCCTAGGGCAACGCAAGACAACTGGGTTCAACGTCACGTATGTGCGTGGTGTCTGTTTGTCAGTGAATTCGCATCTGCACGTTTGTAAATGTCTTGATGGCATCTAAATGCGCAGAAGTAACAAGGAGATGAAAACATGCACTCATGGAAGCCGAAAGGTTTTGATAGTGTGGGCGGTAGACGCAGTTCGCCGCGGCGCGGCAAGCAAGGGCCGCACAGGGTGATGCGGAGAATGAAACTCCCCAGACATCGATGCAGATGCTGCTCCGCTCGTTTGGTGCTAGGGTGCAGACGGCTACACAGCCTACTGAAGCCACGCCACAAGCCGGCGCGACTCGCTGCTGAAGCCGCAGTATGCGCGCAAGCTATGCTCAGCTTGTTGCAAGGGCCGACACACAATGTCACCCTTCGGTGGATCATACTTTGGATTAAAGAGTACATTAAATTCACATTGATTTGCTAAGTCCAACCCTACACTTCTGTCACCTGTAGTATTGCAGCAAGTTGCTGTTGGTGGCTTAACGCTAGTCTTTCGCCCCTAAGTGTCCAGCCAGCGCCTACTGCAACTTGTGCCACCTTCTACTAAATGCTGCTGCGTGTGCCGCACACTAGGGAACCCTATAAAGGGACTATCCTCTTCCGTTATTGATTCTATACAACTGAATCATCTTGTTGGTCCCAAATTGCCTCTGATAGACTCTGCTCGGTCTGTGCCTGAAGCGTGAAGTGAGCTCACTTCCTTTAGTACGCCGATATCCACGAACTGCAAACAAAGCAACATATCCCCATAGCCCACCTCTTTGGCGGAGCGCCTCTGGAAGGTGTCAATGCAGGCGTGTAGCGCCAACTTCAACCTTTACATACAATGCACCAAACATAGTCATCATCTAACATGACTATATGAGTAGTGGAGCACGATGGGCATGACTGGCGAACAGTAGCCATCTAAATTCCGGATGCAGGATGCTGTAGCGAAGATTGGTCCGCAGGCTCTCAAAGACGCTCATCACCGAATCAGCGTAGCCTGCTGTTCTTGTTCACGAGCAAGCCAAGGTCAGCATTGCAAGCGATATTAAGTTATATATTAAATTATACAGCATTGTAGGGCATGAGATAATGAAGTAGATGCCATCAACGTAAGCGGTGCCATAGGTTTGAGCACAACAGACGCTACTCATATACATGAGATACTTACTAAAACTCTTGCAACTGGAACTTGTAATGATGAAAAATAGGAAAAGCCTTTAACTAGAGTACTTGCAGTATATTCTTTGAATGGTGGAATATTGCAAAAATATATTTATTATTATTATTACCATGCTACTCGAAGGCACGACAGTGCAAGACAACGAGGTTTCAAGCTGATACGTTTGAAAGTACTTGTGCTCACCAGCACGTCTGCCGAATTGTTCGGGAGCCTCCGCCAGAGTAGGCATCCGCCTGGCAACCGGATGAGCGTAAACCAGTCTGCCTAACGCGCATCGTTTATGGGCGCATCACCGTCCTACGTTCATTCAGGCACATCTGAGGAGGTGGCGCACTACCTGGTACAACAAGAGAAGGTCATCTAGCACTTCAAAACCAGCGTAATGTCGTAAACCTCCCGATATCCCTTTTTCAAAATTTTCCAAGGCAACTATCGCACGCATTCATTTCAAAAGCTGCAGCCGGAAAATCCAGGGGCCCTAGCAGTGCTGCCAAGCCCAAAGCACTTCAAGCAAGCACCAAGCAAATTAGATGTCGACGGATTTTACAAGTATTCATAAGGGTTTCCACGTATCCAGCCCATGAATTCCATGCAAACACTCTCCAAAGTACATACCAACGCTAGCTCCAAGACTCACGATTACGCTTTTTGTGACTCTGTTCGGAACAGTCGAACTCTTGGCTGCGGACTTTCCCAGTATTTAATTGCTGCTGTCATGCATATTCGAATCACACACTGGTTTACTGCAAGCCTCTCCTTGCAACAACAGACTCGCTAATGCACCCATAGTACCACTGTAAAACTGCCAAGCGGTGCGAACTAGACACGAGCTCATCACACCGGGCTACCGGGCTAGCCGAATTCAATTGAGCACTTTAGTTGTGTTTCCACTGCCAAACGGATAAGGGTTGAGGCAACTACTTTTTGAGTACGGCATTCCCGGGTTTGTCAATAAAACCACCGGGTACCGTACTCTACTTGTCACATTTTCTTACCAGGGCTGGGCAACTCAAAAATGATACTACACGTCTGAATGCCATGACGTTTCCTGCTCGGTTTTGCTTTACATGGCTGACATACTTCCTTTTGAAAATCAACAACTTGCACTGGCGAAACATCTACTAGAATTACCGTCTCCTGTACTGTGCAGGTATATCCCGTGGCTTGAGAGAATCTGTTGTTCAACAAGAGCGATACACTACACGGTCGGAAAAGAAAAATGCAGTGTTTTCCTGCCGATAGTTGGAAGGCTCCACAAACTCCAAAAAGGAGCAGGACTAGTGGTTGAGGGGTAGTGGAGTGGATGTTTCCCGTTGCTTGCTGTTACACCTCGAAGCTGGGGAAGACATGAGCTGTTTCATTCGAACTGAAACGCACTCGACGCCTCATCATTGAATATTGTCGTTCACATATTATGTGGGTGAGATTATGATCTGCAGTGCGCGATGACGAGTCCCAGCGGCTCACTGGCAACTTTACAACTGGCAGAGCTGTCGTACTAAAACAAATATTTCACACTGCCGCAAGGAGAAGCTGGAAAAAGCTTCTATGCAAATGATCATTCCTAAAATGCTGTCCGAAATGGGCCACAGTTTTAAACCAAAAGGGGTATGACAGTATGGTGCCCAAGAGGTTTAGCACCGCTGCAATTTTAGAGTGCCAGCCGCAGCAACTCGGGTAAAGGACGTTCCTCCACGTTTGTCTTAAGGCCAGAACTCCTTCATAGGAGATAACTTAGTGAAGCTAACACAAGTCATACACGCTGTCGTACAGTGTGGCGACTGTGGCGCTATGGAAGGTGAAGGCGACGTAAAGCCTACGGAATGGAATGGAAATGACGCCCGCGGTTCGTTTTTCCCCGACAGCCGAAACAGCCGAAACAGGCCAAACGAAACTGTACAATATGTTTCCCTACGGTATCCCAAGTTTTGCCTTCCTACAACCAGCAATACACGCCAAGCCTCACAAACGGATGGTCTAGTATACTAGCAAGCTCCGAAGTGGCATCCGTAACACAAACTCGTTGCTGCGTGCTTGAGTCATGCAGCTCTACCTGGAAAGCGGCCGATGCTCCTAGCGAGGGCTGCGCTAGAGTAGCCAAATTTCCGTTCAGAGCTAAAGACAGCACTTGCACATGACTGCAAATAGTTCGTATCAGCAAAGTTACAATAGTCTTCACTCAAGCGCAAAATTGAACCCGGGGACAACCGTGCAATCGAATGACCCAGGGCGTCAAACTCTGTGCGCCGCTTCCTGTACACTGTGGTATGCGCTTGCAAGCATCCTTGCAAGGGGTCATTCGAGTCCAAAAAAGAGAACAAACGCGGCAAGCAAGCAAGCACCGGCGTGAAACATACCAACTGCTTCAATAGCTATGGGGCCCTGTTGAAACCTATTGTGCTTGACACGAGCATGGATAGTTATAACGTGCATTTGGGTCTAATATGATGGATACGGAGCCTTGGCGCATGTTCCAATGGCAGAAAAATGTTATTTTTACAGTATGGCGATGCTTACATGCCACTTCACTTACTCTAGTTGTTTAAAGACAGGCCACCCCAAGGGTTAAAGCGGTGCGCCGTTTGTAAAATGAAACGGGTGAGCTAGGGCGGACACAGTTTGCTGCCCCCCAGACGCACCACTTCATCGTGCCCACAGTGCTGAAGTGCAAGCATTGACTGTTTCACACACATTGGAAGTGCGCACTTCCCGTGGAAGTGCGCACTTTCAGCATACAAAGGATAAAAAGTTTTGCTTGTCCGAGCATTTTGCACTTTGGTGCAGCTGTGTGCTGTCGAAGGGAGCAATTCGCTCTCACACTAAATTAGTGGAGGAAACATTGCTCAAGAAAGCGACTCTGTTATGGGCTGATTATCGGTTGTACGGCGCTCTTTAACAACGTGAGCAGGTCCACATGATATCCTACTGACGCACTCGCTGAAACAGGGCACCCAAATAGCCTATGTATCAATGCCTGAACGGAGCCGGATGTGGCAGTGTTCACATATACTTCTTATCCACAGACCGGCAACCATTTCGAGAGGCAAATCATTACTCACTCAGCATGGGGTCGCCTGGAATTGCAAAAGTGGACAGTACATGGCCGCGCCGCATTTTGTGGAGAGCAGAAACGTTGGCCCTCTAGCTATGAATGAATATATTAACCTAAGTCTCCCCGGCACCTCCGTTCCAAGATTAGGGAGGGAGTTCCATATCTGTGCACTGTCAAATGTAAACAGGGTCCAGAAGAGAAATGGCATTCTCTGAAGATAAGGTACCATCCGTCTATCATCCGCAAGAGCATATCCCGCAGTAATATTCTTTGCCTTCTGTGCTGTAGTGTGACATTGCTAGAGCTCAAAGGTGCACTGCTAATTTGGTGGTGGACCGAACAGCATGCAGCGCACGGATGCAAGATCTTTGAATACGTTGTCTGCTTAGCCAGCACTTACTCTCTAAGGAAAGCGGGGCGCTTCCTTCGCAAGCGTTTAAAGCTTGACGTCGTCCCCAATGTGCCGTCAAAATGCACGAGGACCTATCAGCATCTGAACATGGCTTTTGCACTAACAACCACAGGGATACGAACTATTTCAAGACCTCCTACTGCCATTCAGCATTTGTATGTTCTTTTGCCCATTCCAGCGTTTGACACCCGACTTGCATTAGCCCCTACAGGTAGTACGCCAAGCATCTCAAAGTTAACAACAGTCAACATTACCGAAAATACGCAAAGGCAAACCACCGGCATTCTGGGTGTGCCTGTGCTTTGGAAGCATATGCTAACTTCGTTCTGGGAGCCCGATGCGTTTCTAGCACAGAAAAGTCTTCCAATCGTGTTTTGAAAGTTCTCAGTCTCTGGATGCAACTATACGCGTGGGGGATGTGCATGGTTTCCCTTCTCTCTAGGCACAGAGCAGCGTACGGTCTGAGTTGTTGGTCGGCGCTTAGTTAACCACGAGTCCGTTTGGCGTTACGCACGAACACGTGCAACGACAAGTTGAGCAGGCCGTCACGGTTTATCCGGCAACTCGTAGGGAGCAAACGTGTCTTGAACATAGCAATCTCGCACCGACACAAGTAAACGTACAGCACGTGCAGTTTCAGGAACCAGCATAGTCACCTAGGAACGTCCAGTGAAACTTTCCTCAAGCAGCAGCTACATTCATTCCTATAATTGCCACAAGAAGCATCGCTTTTCTCGCAAATGCAAGATGTGGGTTTTGTAGCATAGCGCCTAGAAACACGGACGGACAACAACACTTTGGTCGTGGCTTACGTATCTTTACAGACCATATTCTGATCGGAACAACATCAGTATTTTCGGGAACAACTCACTAGCTGTCTCAAATGTTTTCAGTGACTTTGAAGCGGAAAGTAACATGCACATTGTGCGTGGTTCCCACCTGCCAACAGCTCATGGCTGTGCTACTGCAACAGTAGTGGTGAAACACCGCCTACTAAACCAATCGTAGAGAACGACCGTTCAGTGCAACGGAGAAGTTGTGCTTTTGGTTTATCACAAAAACGGTATATAGTGGATGTGGCTATATTTTTAGAAGCCTGATACGCCCCTACAGAACCACCGCTACTTTGCTTCTGAATGGGCTTTCATTGGCGGTCGACTGTAATTAAATAGTTTGTAGATAAATGCAATCAAGGATAAGTGTGTATACAGTACAAACGAACAATGTGTTCGTAATTCAAACTACATTTCTCTATCAAATACTTTTTAATGGATTGCCATTCACCTTTTGCACCTTCTGGCCTGAATGTAAGGGACGAGCGACTCAGAACATTTGAATGATGCGTGGCAGGTTTTCCCATAGCATGGGCAGGCGAGGACGACGCAGTAAAGTTATACGCTTGCAAAAGTGCGTAGGTCCTCGCCAACGGGAAGCAGCCCTAGCAAAGAATCAACCCTTTGTCCACAAAAACGTACTTTAGGAGACCTCATGGGCGTCTCAGACGCAGCTCATAGCCAAACTTATTATAGTTCAGAACACCTACTTTTGCACCCTTCTGAACCAGAGCGTTGTAAATGTTTCGGTTCAATATTTTTAGCTAAGCAAGGCGCGAATGTCAGCAGCCGCTCACTATCCCTATTGAACAGTGACTTCCTGCGAGTCAGTTTCCTGCGAGTCAGTTCGGGCGGCGTCTTGAATGTTTTGCTCACCTCCTGATACATGCAAAGCTCCTAAAAGCCTCAAAGATATAGTGGTGTGGCTGCATACTTCTCCCATAACAGGGAGAAGTGCGCACTTCCAGTGGAAGTGCACGCTTCCAGCATACAAAGAATAAAAGGTTGCTTGTCCGATCATTTACTTTGGTGCCGCGATCTGCTGACGAAATTTATAGTCCGCTCTCACAGTAAATTAGTGGCGGAAACATTACGTGCACGCGAAGAGTGGACGGGGGCTGATACACAAATATATTCTTGGCAGCTGCGTTAAAGGCCAACCTTTCGTTTCATGCATTCGTAAGACATATTCAGCGTTCAAAGGAGCTCCACTATTCGGGCTAAAACTTGCTGGAATCGTATCTTACAACTATTCCAGTTATCACAATTACGCCGGGCAGCCCATTGACCGCCTTTCTTAGTATGGCCAGAAAACGCCGCTTTTGTTCAGACTTGTACGTCGGCAACCTGAAAAAGTGTTCAATCCCCTTAAACTGACTTTCTGCAGCGGATGGGATATAGGAAAAAATGAAGGAGCCGTGTCGGCTCAAATTTCATGGGATCCTCAAATGTTACCTGGTGACTCGAATACAGGATCAGCAACAGGTGCATTCATGTATCCCTTTGGCCTTCAGATGCATGCACCTATTGTTGCATGCTGCATCCGTATTAGCCCATGGCAAGTCAAAGGGACTGGAATAGCTAGTAAACCCTCCAAGCTAGCCATTGAATGCAACCGAATGCTAAGGCCTCCGCTGCCGGCGCAGTATTCATCGGCTACATAAGTGTACATGCAGCCACCTTGTAAGCGCAGGCCATGGCTAGCTTAGACGCCACAGCCAGCAGTCTTTTCCTGTCTGCGCTATCCACATTTTAAGAAACCGCCTACAGCAGCCTTGCGTTGGCGTGATATTCCGACACAGCTCCTTACCTGTGTTACTAGGAAGATTGACAACTCCGGCTTTTTGGTAGCTTACGAGCAGCATGTCCAACAACGCTTACGAAGGAGCATCAAATACTGCTTCGAATGCCACGCCCGCGACAAGCACTTCATATCATGCAAAGGCGAACGAGCGTGGGTGGCATAATACCACAGGCCCTGGCGCACAACCTGTGTCACTTGGCCCAAGTCACTGGGGACCACAATAATTAAGTATGACGAAGCCGAAAAGCATTTACTTTGGTCGGCCGCACGATTATTAATAGTGCCAGTTACAACTACTCCGGAAGGAGCAAAACATCAAAAAATCGCTAACTCGCTACTCCGAGTTGACAGTTTCGCTACCTATTGTCGGCGGCGTTTACACATTGTTCTCTACATCTGGTAAGTATCATATCAAACCGATGGGGAACAGGGGGGTTTCCGGGTTGTGGGGAATTTAACTACACGCCATCAGCGGCCCAGCTGATGAAGTGTGTTGCTCCGCTCTAGAGAATACTGTTCAGTTGGAAGACGAGCAGACTCAGTGGAACCGCCGTTGGTAATACGTCGATTTTCCGTGATGCTGATACTGTCTCACAGGCCTTCACATCCTCTAGACTACATCACAGAAGCAGATGCACACATGCCCCAAATAACACAATTTGCAGCTGTTGTGCAAAACTCAGAGCAGGCGTGTTACTGCTCGGTTGGAACCTCACAAACCACCCACGCCATTGTCGACTCTTTTGCGTCATTCGCGGAGTGTATGAATGCTTATTGTTGTGTCCTAAAAGAGTGTTATTGTCACCGACGAGCAGTCCGACGCCCTTTGAAGTGCGGAAACCCCAATAAGGTGCCTCAAGGTCAACCCTAAGTTATTCACAGCTGCATGCACAGCCACTTATACAACAATGCCTTCTTCCTATGGCTGCATCGTTAGTCGTGCAGTAGAACATAGCAACCCACATGCTGGAGTAGATACAATGCCATTGAGAGGAACGGAATATGATGAAAAAACATGCAAACATGCAAGGACTGCAAAGGCACCAGCAAATGAGGAGTACACGTCCCTATCGTGTGCGACGATGGGGACGTGTACAGCAGAGAGAAAAGTCCGGTAAAATTTTCTAAACAGCCTGGAGTTGCCCAAGGCCCGTGATGGTCACCAGTACAAACCCCTGCGCTGTATAAACCAGGGTGTCTTCAATGTATGCTAATCAATCAAAATTTCCTGAGGAAACGCCTTGCTCGTTTATGCTTCTTCTGTAGGCGGCATATTAAGAGACGTGCATGTTATTAGCTGTCTCGAAGCCGCCTCCGTTTTGCAGTTGCACTGAGAATGTCTCCGACTATGCAAAAATCACTAAGGTGCCTTGAGGTTTGACTCCTATCAACACATGCCTTCGTCTAACAATCCCTTCAAGTATGCGAAGCAAAGATGGCCAACAACACGCATCTGCATGACTGCTTACCGACTGCGCCCCATTCGCAATCGGGAACCACTATGCCAGTTTTGCAGAAAGACCGTTTCCTTATAATTTTAGCCGCAAATGCATGACTAGAAAGGGGTTTATTGTGAAGCTGCTAGGCCACGGTCTGAAAGGCGAATTATATACGGGTGCATGTTCCACGGAAATTGCGTGGCTTGCTGGTTGGCGTGCGTGGGGTGCTGGTAGCTGTGCATTCGAAGACGGGCGAATACTAGCGATTTGCAATGCGATGATTTACTGCGCCTCTGGAAAGCTCCAATCCAAAGACCATCCCGGCGGGGACCCGAATGAGCTTCCACCTTTATTTTTCCTCTAAGCTCCTGTGCTGCTCTTGCTCGTCAGCAGGCCACAGAGGAGATTTCAGTTCATTAGGTGGCTTCTGAATCTTCTGGGGCAGTATTTTGTTCCCTCAAGAAATAACGGGAAAATCGGTTCAGATAGCTGAATGATTCTGAAATTGCAGTCTAACAAGTTGTCACAAGATATCCTTATCATTCCTTCTTCCCGATGGCCCGCCTTTAATTTGCTGGGAGTGTGCATTTCTGGTGTACCTCCGCCATAAGCAAGCAGTATTACTTCGCATGCTTTACAAGAATGCTCTGCAAAATGTAATGCCTCTTCGAAGCCTTTGCATTTCAAAGGGAACAGCAAAAATTATTGCGTACTGTTACTACAACGGGAAAGAAGTGCATATATTGACAGCAGGTGACCATAGTGGTGTAATTGCACCTTAGCGGTGGCTTGTGAAATATAAATGAACAAATTGTTAAGCTTGATGCTTCCAAGCTGTGTGGCGACGCCATTCACGACCTGTGCGTTCACCAACCCGAATGAATTGCCTTCACAATCGGGAATGCTGCACCGATTGAGCTTGTACCTTCGTGTGCATGCAGAAAGCTTTACCAGGGTAGCTGTGCATGTATCTGTCAAGACGCTCACTGAGGAGGATACCCAAATTATCGTAACTCCCTGTAGCCACACAAAGCCTTGTAGCATTTTCCTGAAGGCATACTATTCCTGGAGGAATGAACCATAAACTGCAGACTCTTCTTGAAAGAAAAGGAACAAGATGGAAGTCCCGAGTATGCTGGTTCAGCTACCCAGATCCATACTAATGGTTGCCTCCGAGGACCAGAGAATACCAGCCAATGCGGGATCACACAAACAATGGAATTCGGCGTCCAAGCACAACAGTCGCTTATGAGTGATTGGTGAACTGTGTAGCATGTTTCTTGGGATATGGAGTCTCTCTACAGAAGATGCCGTGTCAGGGTGCACGCCTTGTATACGTCCACTCCTCTTCCTTACAGATCAGCGCCTTGCATCTCCATGAACCTCTGTTAATGGCTGGATCCGCGTGAACAGACTGCCTCAAGGGTACGTACCGCCCTTAAACAGCAAAGATGGACCTTCCAATTCCCTCAGTATCTATGCGATGTGCACCACGTGCAACTAACCTCCTGGGGAATGGCGGACCATGCTTGTTGGCAACACCTCTCACATCACCGGCGCGTCACGCGTGTTGCCCCCGATGTGCCGGTTCCTGTACTATGCCTCCTTGCGAGACTCAGCATTCTGCGCAAGACACGCAGTTAAAAACGAATTATCTCTTGGCATTTGTCTATCAATTGAACTCTGTGCATTGGCGCCTCTCAACTCTTCGTTGGGAGCATGCGCTGTCAAGGGCGCACCCTGCTAGGCTTCTCCTTCGAAGGAATCACCACAATTAATAGTCCGTAGCAAAGCGAGTTCCACACGCTGCCGCCAAGACGCTCTGTCATTTTTTACTACGCAACCTATGTCCATTAAAAATTTCAAGTGTACCCTTTAGGGTCAACCTTGAGAAGCCCGTAAAGTGTTCAAGCAAAGCGCACCGGCACTCTCGTGACCCTTGAACAAAAGCAACAGGATAGCAACTAAATACAGCTTCCCGGATCATCTACATTGCAACTTCACGTAAAGGCATGCACTGCAAAGGATACGTTAATAGAAAATAATAAAGCAGGTCATTCTAGTGTAACAGTGGAGCTAGCTCACGAACTGCAAGCCACAAGCACCATGTACCAGGGAAACCACAATGTAAGGTTGCCCCCCGAGCTAAACCTTCACGGGAGCGGCGCGGCACACGGCGTTCTAACTGCTTCACGGTCGCCATTCTCAGCCACCCACATGCAGGCACCTTTAGGGTGACGATAGCTGAAGAAAATAGGAATGGATGCTAAATGGCCGGTCTTTGCATTTGCCACTTTAACACAGTATCGACGGAAAAGCCTTTCGTCACTTTACCAATGAGCACGTGAGCGCAGGGGACGTGAACCTTTGATAGGCTGACGGGAGCAAATGAAGAATTTTCACGTACCCACCTTGCACGACTAACAACACTCGTCGTATCTGTGCGCAAATTTTGTTTTAGGGTTTAGGGTTGCGCTACGACGCTTACTGGGCAGCCCATACAACATTGAAAATTCATCGCCCTTCGTGAAACGCTTGCTACGGAGCTGTTCGTCACAACCAGGCCTCCTCCTCGCATATCTCACAGTGTCCTAGAGGTACATGCCTGTTATGCATGTCAGTAGAACACCGGCAACGCACCTCCTTAGCAGTTGTACGGGTACATTGAGTGTTGCTTCATTAGAAAAATATTGAGACATAGAATAGCATTTTGTAACATTCGTGCGGACCAGTCCTTGACTCGCAGGATGACTGAATCCCCACGCAGACCTTCATGCAGGCAGCAAAACTGTACACCCTTCGCATATGACGCTGCAAGGGTGTATCTGTGGGACACGGATGACACCAGCCAAGCGTTCAGGTGTTACGCATTTCATATACGTGCTACCAAAATCTGCAGAGCGAGTGCCTTCCCAAGATTGTCACCCATATCTGCTTAAAACCACCATATTTGAAAGGAATTCCGGGCTTCCGCTTCCCATCAGTTGCACTACAGTTTCCTTAACAAAATGCGCGCCGCACTATGTACCACCAAGCATGGCTTCAATACCCCTCTCCCGTACGCTTGTAGCCCTCGTTAGTACCCCCGCCTAATTCCATGTGGACTCGGGGAGAGCACGCAGGTGCTCTATGACACCGTCCGTCATGCCCCAGCTACCACACCCTCACTCACGTGCACTTTTCTACCGTTCTGCTCGTAGAGCCAGCGCATACTTCCTGACGTGGAAGCGAAACAAATCGACTGGCGAGGCTCAGCAACTCAGGGATGGCTTGCGTGCACCCATATGTCCGGATGGGTAGTGGCATTCCCCAGTCACGCCCAAGTAAGTTAACAGCATACAGTGAACTCATCATCCTATCAAAGCGACTAAAGAGCGTGCAGGGTGCCCCACGGTAATAGTGAACCAACCGTTAAGGCGATTACAACAGGCGAGCAAACGTGTATCCACGTATACTTTTGTTGCGGTTGAAACAAGGGCCGCGTTCATTGTCAAGACCCTCGAACAGATCTGTATGCAATGCAGCCACAACCCTCTACATGACAACTACAATCGACGTAAGAAGTGCGGGGGGTTTGAAGCTCCCCAGTCGGACGGTAAGGCTTGCTTTGCCATGTCAACAGAAAAGTAACCCGCAATTGCATGTGACGCAGTGGTACAACCAGCGCTCATAGCAGGCAGGCATGTGGACGCTAGCAAAGTTGTTTTCTAGTACGTAGCGCAAGGTACCGCCATGGGGATAACACGTGCCGCGCAGTAAAAACGAGCGGTTGCCGATGCACGGAATGCCATTCTCAAGATCGCCGAGAGCCAGCATCGGGCCCGCTACATGCTGCAACCTGCGAGAGCATGTGGACACGCTGGTCCTCTGTCTCTCACGCAGAAATCATGCCTGTGCTTCTCCAAGCATACATCCCTGCCTTGGGCGTCTGCAAGTGCATAACTCCCTATATGGAGCCAATGCTTTGGTGCGCTCACTTGCCCAGATATACTAAGCGGTGTGTCAGCTACTTGTGTTGTGGCAGGTTCGCAAGCGCACTCTCTGCGCGGTTTTGGACATCATGGCTTGGGACAGCAAGCTATACTGCCTAGGCGATAGAGGGCGGATCTACCGCTTAGCTCTACAAGGGAGGCAACATCTTTGCACTGAAGAGCTGCAACTCCAATCCATAAATTAGCCTTTCAACCTGCGAGCAGCTCCTAGAGCCTGCACCACGTCTACGAAAAATTCAGAAGAGCAGCGGAACGCAGGCCATGTGAAGAGATTAGAAGGATACACTGGAGATAGACATAAAGATGTCGAAGGTCTTGAAAATGTTTGGACAGTGAATCGCCCGAGAATCACGTTGACTAGGCCAGAGAAGTGTTGAATCATGGGGCCTTTTGCCTTCGTTTCCCTGAACAAGGAGCCAATTGGCCTCCTGCCTAGACCAATATCACTATACAAAGGGAAGGAAGTGCAACAACTCCACAAGCAAACCCCCGACATCTGAACGTTTGTGTGCTGTATCCAGCAACAAGAGGGCTGCGTCAATATCTGGGTATGCAAGGCTCAGGCACCATAACTGGAGGAGTTCTACCAGCAAGCTGGCTGTGGAGTTCAGCCTCTTCATATGCCTACGCTAGGCCTCCGTGCTTTGCGCTTAAGGAAATTGCCGGATGGGACACTCTCTCCATCCTGCCCCTGCCAATAAGAGGATGTGTGTCAGCCAGAAACGCACGAGCTGTTGCGTTGTGCGAACAGGGTTTGAGACATTGTATTTGAAGGCAGGGGCAAGGCGATAGCCTGATGGCCCGAGGTAGTGGAAGGGTCGGAGCGTGTGTGACGGTGAAGTTTAGCAAGCAGCGCGAAGGGATTCGCGCGGTAACTAGAGAAGCTCTGCTTGTTTTCAAGTAAGGCGGCTTGATGGTACCAACCATGGCTGCGGAACAGCGAGCACGAGACGCCGTTGGCCGTCAAATGCCTGCGCTCCCTGCGAACTACTTTTCACTATCGTAGGCCATTAACGTACCGCCTAAAGGGAGGCAGTTGCTTCATTCAAGCCAACTGGGCTTTCCCAAGGTACCGTGGGAGTATCCCCTATACATCATGTTGCGCGCTAAAACCAATTTTGTTTGACCTGGCAGCACCATTGGCCCATGCTCGTAGAGCAACCACCCTTACCCCAACCCGTATGGTTTCCAAAGAAAACTGCTATTTCTAGTGTTCACCATACTACGCCTACTTGTTTGCCTGTCGATGTCGACGGGTGTCGCTGGACGACACAAGACCAAGCATTCCAACTTCCACTGGTACTGTTGATTGCGCGGAAGTCCAGAAGAAGAACCGCCACAAGAGTTGGAACAGTACTAGATCTGCTAACGCGACTATAATGCACTTGATAATCAATTTTAAGGCAAGTCTTCATACTCGTGCTACTCAGTAGCGGCACTTCAGGCTCGTCGCATACATGGAGATTCTAAACACAATGCTTAAGGTCAGTGAATTGGAGGGTAAAGTACCTTTTACATGAACCCACTACTCATTCAGACTCTACGCACTGGCTGGAAAATGTCCTCGCCAGAAGCTATGGAGCACTCGGTGGTATTTCTGGTTACAAGCTATAGTTGGTTTTGAAAGGAGTTACTGCACTGCATGGACTTCGAAGCGGACGCCCTATCAAAGAGCAGCACGGTTGATATCTTAGCTTGTCTTGATGTCCTGCTCACACTTTCTCCGCCTTCGATTTCAGCGAAGCCGTATTTGTACGTATAGCTTGTGCTTCGGAGCCGATGTGGAGACACAGAAGTCACTGGGTCCAAACATCACAGTTGGCGCGACGAAGTACAGTGTAGGAAGCAGCTCTCGCTTAATTTTGCTGGCATAGTCAGCACAGTCTTTCGGGCATCCCAGGACACAGTGCCTTAATGTAGAAAATAGACCATTATTGGTACAAAGGAAAATACTCACTCCATAATGCTCTTCCTCATTAACTCAAAGCTGCAACTATCATGATAGCAACTACAAGGAAATACTAGTAACGCCAACCGGTTGCCCACATCTTTTTCATTAACTCGCAGTTCCTCCATACAGCCACCGCTGTAAAGTCAGACCTCCATGATATTGCAGCTCGGCGTCTAGAAATACGTTCCTCCTCTTACAATATATACTGCGGATAACGCCCAGCTTGATGAGTATGCGGAACCCGTCATCTTTAGCCAAAATGTCACATGTACGCTGTTCTCTTTCGGTATGTCGCCAATATATAGCATACTTTCGATTGCTGCGGAGACACACGTCTGTTATGCATGCCAGTGATATACAGGTAACACACTTCCTAAGCATTTGCACAGGCAGCTCGAGTGTTACTTCGTGAGGAAAAAAAGGTGAGGGATCTAACATGCCGAAATATCCGTGTGGATCTATGGCTGTCTCGCATGAAGCCTGAATCTTCGCACACAGCAGACAAACTGTACCTCCTGTGAAGAACCAGAAAAACTGCGTCTGCAACTCGCGGGTAGCACACAGCCAGTTAGTACCTCACATGCGTGCTGTCAGCATCCGCAGGCTCCGTGCCTTTCCAAGCTTGCTCGTCTTCTCTGTACAAAAACACCCACACTGGAAACGCACTCGCCTGCTACACTTACTACGTCGACAGTCATGCAATCCTTTATGTTCCCCAATGCACTCTGCACATGCTTATTACTAAGCATGTGCTCCCACGTGATCCCACGCGACATTAAATCTCTCATAAACCCTACCAACCAACGTCAACCAGTTAATGTACTTGGACTCGAACAAGTTGGCGCTCTGGGACACCTTGCAACATACCCCGCCAACCCGGCCATTGCTCATGTACTCTTACCTGCATTCAGTGTCCGCGGCCTTTGGCATACTAGCTAAATGGAAAACAAAAGAATGCGCTTGCACAAGCCAACAGCCCATGGGTTCGTTACGCGCGCCTCTGCATGCAGGTGGGCAGTGGAATGCTCTACAGAAGCCAAAAGGGCTGGGGAATATTCAATGCAATCAATGAAATCCACATAACACCAAGGCAACCGACTAGGCATCCAGTTGTTCCTGGAACTTGGGGCAGCACCACTGGGTGCCTCCCAACGAGTTGCCTGTGAATTGCAAGTTCTCGCCGTTATCGCGCTACGCGCTCGCCCTTTGCTCTTGAGGAAAGTGCAGGGCGTATGCTGCTACGTTTTCCAATCCACCGACAATGTGATATTCGTGAGGAGGCGACGCACCAACTGCTCCAAATGGTCACAGTAGTGAACTTCGTCGAGGACTCAGAGCGGCACGATTCCGCTGCCAGCTGGCTTCCGGAAACGACGATAAACAAGCATTTGGAAATGCTTACGGCGCCCCATTTCTTCACCAGCAATGCCAGTTTCGGGATGGGCTTGTTCTGATTAGATCAGCGAGCATCGCGAACGATACCTACGTAGTACATTGGAATCAATTACACGCGTGCTAAATGCATGAAAATAAAACGGTTACACGACTGCCAAGTGAATAACACTCTGTGTGTTGGCGCTTCATGTTCACTTCAAACGCCCCCACACCCAGTGCCTTGTCATGAATGTCCTGCATCTCTCTGCAACAAGCAGCATACCTCGAAGGAGTGGTCAACTCGTGAAGCAGTAGCCCCTGCCGGCACTACGTAACGGATTCTCCACGCGTTTCGCCTGCCAAATGCACTCGGTGCATGACCACTATGCACGTCGTGACCCCACAACACTTTCTCTTACACTCAAAGCAACCATTAGTATTCCCACCTAACTTCAATCACTTACTCTTTGGGGACTCGGGGAGAGCAAGCAGGTGCTTCCGGGCACCGTCCATCATATCCCAGCTACCAGACCCCTTCTCACGTGCATCGTTCTACCGTTCAATGTGGGTAGTCAGCGCATACTTCCTGATGTGGAAACGCAACAACTCGACTGGCGAAACCCAGCAACTCATGGATGGCGTGCGTTGACCTAGATGTGCAGATAGGTAGGGGCAGCCAAAAGCATACAGTGAGCCCATCATCCCGTCAAACAGACAACAGGACCATGGGGTGAGCTATACACTGATGATGAACGAACGGTTAACGAGATTACGACAGGCGAGCAAACGTATATCCATGTATACTTATGTCGGGACTGAAACAAGGACCACGCTCACCTCGGCACTCACTGTTACGGCCCTCGCATTGATGTGAAACAATGCAACCATCACCTGTAACATAACGATTACCATCCACGCATGCAGAAGGATCAGATCAAAGCTCAATCGCCATACCACGAGACCTGGATCCTGGCACTTCACGTGACTGCAATAGGTTACGATTCCCGTTGCCTTGTGCTATTTCCGTTCTAAGAGGGTAACGCAGGGAATTGGAACGTCTCCGCAGAAGGCACGCAGGTATCGACTCAACTACCGAATCCATCTTCTTTTGTAGCACCTACAAAGTCCAGTGAAACCACGGCAAGCGTGCTGCAGCACACGTATTCGCGGGTGCAACTATACCGCTGGCTCTCAACACCATGCGCCTCTACAATATCAGTAATATATATATATTTACAGTAGTATGTCGAGCTTTGCCGTTCCCTACCCAGATTTCGGGGGTTGTAACCTGGTTTGTGAGGGTGGAAAACGAGATATTCTGCGCGGCTAACTGCGCTGCCTCGGTGAAGACCCCATTCCCGACAGTCAGGCATTAGCTCAGCTATCTCTACCGGTCGTCGTCTTCACGAAACAAGTGAACATAACAAACAATGCCAAATCGAGAATTCGAAGGGAGTTCTGAAAACTAATACGGGTGTGCGCCTCAAACTGATTGTGTGCGACTACGCAGCGTTGGCGCTGGAGTCACATGAATGGACTGCTATTCCGCGTCAATGTCCGTTGCTGCGGCTTGATGACCATCCCCTAGCCGGCTGTACTGGCTGATGTGCCGCTATACTCGCTCCGGTGGTGCGTAGTCGTCACCATATGGGTTCTGGACTGTGGAGGGCTTAAAAGTGCATACATTCTTAACGTGATGCCACGCATCTCGGAAACGCAGTCACTATATGTTTGGGAACATACTTCACGTTACTGGCAGTCTGGTAACTCACAGACACAGGTAAGCTTAAGGAGGGCACCCTGAAATGCCGGCTGTTTGACACAGTGCCTACACGTTCTCGGGGCAGCACCTCCAGGCCTTCATTCAGTTGCAGTCATATTTACCCAAAGCCACTCGGTATCTATCCGTTTACCGGGGCCCATTAATTTAGCTCTTCACTGCTTCGAGATACAAAGTGTACGGCACACGATATTCAAACACGTTCCCGCTGACGAGTAAAAAAATGGAGCTGAACGCCAAGTACTGGGTATGCATCAGCTCCTGTTCAGGGCTAGCGTGCCAAATGAGCGCTTCATTCTCCGAAAGGCAAATCGCATTGCATGCTGCCAGAGTTCCTTGAGGAATCTTGGACTCCTCAAGTACGGTGACTGGTACAAAGCAGCATGTTCATCGTCTTGGAAATATACACCTTCGAAACCTTGGCATTACGCTGTCGTGATACGCGTGGTACACCCAGAGAGTTGTTTGCCACTGAGAAAAACGCCACAACTGCGCCCCGAATATGGCTTCGATGTTGTACCTCTACTAGCCAACACTGTACATCTGTGCTAGAATGCTTATTCCGTGCAGTTTTAACACACGCAAACGACCAGATGCATGTACTTGAACAGATACGGATTCGCCGTGCCGGCTCCGACTGCCCAAACTACGCACTTGTGGAACTTACTTTCTGCAGCAGATCAGCGAATACCGCACAAACCATACCCCAACCAGGTTATGTATGCGGAGACCCAACACGATACATGTAGATACACGTTCAGCAGCTGCTGGCTCTGGAGAGCCAGTCCATTCATTGGCAAAAGCTGATCGCAGACAAACGGGCTGGTGCTGAAGCCTGCAGATTTGCATTCAATCAATCCAAGCCGTCCT
>HG712020.1:15962-37557 GCA_000499725.1 Eimeria brunetti | reverse complement strand
CCCGAGGGCCCTGAGATCCCCAGAGCCCCAAGCTCTCTTTGTTGGCAAGCAAAGAGATGTTTCTCACACTCAGCAGGCAGCGGGCGCATTACCAGATGCGCTCCCCCGAATTTTTTAAGCCCATGATAAAACGGCAATGCAGGCAATAACCAGCCAACGGCCAGGCGGGCGCTAAGCACTAAACTAAACGTACGTCGGTTTCAGCGCCTTGTAAACAAAACGACATTAGGTGTGCTTACTTTACAAGGCAGTTTGCAAAAATTGCAACCCGAAAGGTATAGACCCCTGCTCCTGATGTTGGCCGGGGCCGAAATTTGACGCCCTTCCATCAGAGCGGTGTCGCCCCAGGCATGAGGTAGAAGTCCATCGAGGAAGAGTACGAAAACTGAATATCTCCTGACAGCAATAGGGTGTGGCCTAGCACATCCTTACGCCTGCCTCCCTACGAAGACCGGACAACGCTAAATCCCCTTTCAACCACCATTACCGCCACCTCTCACTTGCTTTTACTAGCGCAATAGTCGGAAAATACTCTAGTATCATTCCGACTGTGAAATGCAGTACCCCAGCGGACCTTTGCTCTTCTGTCATGGTGCGCAAGTGAGCGGTGATAGACCATTCCGCTTGTGACGGGCATACGGCCTCTTTCAGAATGAAGTCGCTCTCTCGAGAGTCGCTTAGCGTGCACGCCAACGGCTTTCCTTTAGCCTGGTGGTCGTTTAAGAGATCAGAAGCACCACGGCCTTTGGGATGTCGACACGCACAGTAGCTTTATTGGCCATTTCACATACTAACCCGTTTAAGGGCTCGTTGAACTGTTTCCTTGTCCGAGCTCTCCCTATGCCATGCATAATCCGACTGAGGCCCAAGGAAGTGTTAAGCGACTGCCGAGAGGATTAGTGTGAGTAACATCTCTTTGCTTGCCAACGAAGGAGAGTTTGGGGCTCTGGGGATCCCAGGGCCCTCGGGAAAGGACCTGAGTCTCACCAGTGAGCAACAAAGACCAGCCTTACCCTGCGACTTGTGCACCCAACGACAACACAAACGCAGTCAGAAGTCACCTAGTGATTTTAAAGTTGAGGTCCCGATTCCCCTCACGATGGGGTATCAAGAGCTAGCGCAAGTACAGGGACTGTAGGCCATGGGAATTGATAATGATGGAACAGACCCTCTATTGTGCTGAGCCTGCTTTCTCGCATAAGGTGATCAATATCATCCTTAAATAACTTATATTTCCCTCTAGCGTCGGTGAATTGCCAGTAAAGATATGTATCTGTCCGCAGCCATCCACCGCTGGTCGCCACCGCAACGGCCTGACGTTCTTTCCTTATCTGATTTTTGTCAGGCTGAGTAATACTGTGCCTGATGATGTTACCGCTACATCGTTGCTCAGTAAGGTAAGTTACCCCAAAACTTCAAAATAGTTCTATTATTGGTTAATAAGAAAAAGGAATGTTCTGCCGTTCCCACACGCCCTGGCATGGCGGCCCCACGTGCTGGGGCTAGGGCTGGGAAGGGGACAGTCCAGCATGTTGTCTCCACTTCTTGTTACACCTGCAAGGATACTCTCACTGAGGCTCCAACCCAGTTATTTTTAATACTTATTAACTATGAGACTTACTGAAAACTTACTTAGTATGTGTCATCCCTCATGCCCTTAGAAGTTAACACATTTGTTATGAACACAATGAGCACAGCAAACTGTGATGTTAGCATTGTTTGCCGTGACTGTAGTGAGTGTTTGCTACAGTTAGTACTCGTGTCAAACGGGCGCTTGGTGATTGCATGCCTCCACCTTTCTATACCAGCCCCCAACTGTGAATTCGGTGTGACAAGGAGGCCTCGAGCCAGGGGAGAAGGCTGGGTGGCACGAGGGGGTCTTCTTTGAACTATTTTCACCCGGCTGCTCACGGGGGTGTTTCCTGGTACCAAGTGTTTTCTCTCTACTTGTTATCGCTGGATAGTCAGCGCGCAAAGCCTGGCGACCATGTACACCATCCACCCTGTCCCACCTGGTATATCCCAAGGACAACTAGCCAAAGCGAATTGGCGAACAACACAAATGGTATATACCACACATGCAGGGTATCCAGTGTCCCAACGGAGGTCTGAAGCCCTAAATCATAAATCCTAAAGCCTTGCAGCCGGCAAGTCTCTGGGAGGCCCTATGCGCAAACAGCACGGCAGGGGCGCCAAGTAACTTGCTTTTCAGCACCACACCTTGAACATGAGCAGTTGCTTATGGTGGTTGCGCCTGCACTCGGGAAAACGCTGGTCCACCTGTTCTGTTTGCTCAGGCACTGTCTTTGGGTATTATTTAGGCTTATTTACACGCCATGTTCTACTATTGGCCAGCTTGGTGCCCGACATCAGTGCGATTTACTATATACTACAGTGCTGCCATTGGCTTTGCTAAACCGTTTCACCGTTGTATCGCACTCGACCATGTGCATTCATGATGAAACAGTGCACATTTTTGGTTACACTTTTATGCCCATCCTGAAACGCGGCTTCAAACGGGTGTTGACTACAAGTACCCTAGCAGCGATCATTGCCAGGCTCCGCCGGCAATAGGCTCGTCTATGCAGTGGCGATGGGTTCAACGGAAGGCGCTTCCACCGTTGAATTGGTGGACCCATTCTGCCGCCATCAACATCCACACCATTCATGGCCCCACCTACCATAAGTGTGGAGGGTTTAATTCCCTGACCAGCCCCGAGATTTTGCGAAGTGCAGGAACATCCGCGGCAGCATGGGCACGACCGATGAGTAATTTCGAGTGGGTACTGCGGCAGCATGCTACTCAGACATACGTTTATGGGCAGGAAAGAATGTTTCCCGGCTGCACGGAGGCATCTTCCCATATTCGGTCCCCTCACCACGCGCCCCGGCGAAGTTCCCTTGCCTATCTGCCTCGACCAGACTGTTTCACCACGCGCCCCGGCGAAGTTCCCTTGCCTATCTGCCTCGACCAGACTGTTTCTCAGGCTGCGAAGGTTTCCGGCACATTCTTATATACTAAAATATGCTGAAACACGAATTCAAAATAGTTCTATAGTTCAAGCAAGAAAAATGAACGTTTTGGCGCCCCCATATGCGCCGCTGCGGCGGCGCAGATGGCTTGGGCTGGGAACAGTGGATCGTCCAGCATGTGTCCCAACGCCTTGTCGCACAGCCAGGACAGTATCTGTCAGGGTGTAGCCCCAGACATCTTCTAATGTTTAATGACTAGGCAAGTCGTTGAGGCCAGACTCAAAAAGTGAGAATCCACATGCCCCCACACGTTAACACGCTTTTTATGAGCCAAACAGCACGGAGAGCTGGGAGCCTAGATTTACTGCCGTTATTCTAGCGAAAGTTGACTACACTCCCTACACGGAAATGCGTCACGTTGGATGTTGCAGAGCGCGAAGGCCACTTCAGTGTGCATTTCTCACGGAGCACACCGGAAACGAAACAAAGCGACCCCGGAAGCATCAGAATTAATAGGAATACTGCGGTTGGCTGCCTGAGAAGCCGGCGGCATATAAAGCTGTCGGGAGTGAGGCTGGTATGTGGGGGACCGTAGCGGCAGGAAGGAGACGCAGCAGGAGACGCAACAGCGGCGAGGTGGGGGCTTGCTTGCAGTGTGGGAAGGATTCCGATTAGGTGCAGCGAGGGTTGCGCAGCTCTGGAGCAGGCACAGGCCTACACACGCCTGTTGGTCTCTAGTGACCGGAGCAAGGCGCATACCAAGAAATCAAGTCGCTTCCGGGATGTAAGCCGTTTTCGTTCCCACCTTCAGGTGCTCAAGGTCAGTATTGGCATACATTCACGTGGTGCTGGAATCGCGGTAACCGGGATACGGGCAGCGAAACTGTTAGGGAATAGGCAGTGAGTGCGAAAGAGTGACAGACGGCACTACAGACGGGGGCCAGCGGTTTTTGGGAGATTCACGGAGCCGGGAACAAGCAAAGAGCAAAGTTTTTGCTACTCTCAGGCTGATGAAGGGACCGCACTGTAGAGAAACGAAGCAAAGCGCGCACTGTAGAATGCTATGCAAGGGAAACGACAAGCAGTAAAACAGGGGATCAAACGGGCAGAAGAAGAGATATTTTTACAGCGAATATCGTATACAGCGAACGAATGAACGTGTAGAGACGGGGACATTCAATAGAACAAGAAATTTGCATTAGTATATCACGCTACTGATGTAGCCACAGAGAACGCTCAAGACGGAAAGGCGTCGAAGCGATGAAAGATGCTGAAGTGCAACAAGTCTTCCGCGACTCTCAGTTCCTGTCCCGGTGCTGGAGCAGAACTGAAACCTGAGCTTCCAGTCTGCCACGTCGAACGTTTTGGTATATTTTCTGGCTTGAGTATTGGCTGTCCATATCACGCTGAAAACTCCAGTCATCGGCGGCTTTACCTGACCCAGAAGCTCTGCCTAAGAGAAGGGGGCGGAAACAGCGGATATACAAGAAGTAGATGCGTCTTGCGAGGAGCAAGTGATACCGAATCAGAGTTGCTTCGCCGAAAAAGCAATGTGGGCTGCCCTACTTCCGGGGGAGACGGTCGCCGGTGCAGGATGATATTTCTCTAGCTGCCACGTTTCTTTATGTTCAAGTTCACGATGAATGCTGAGGGAGCACCAGATGCTAGGCGGCAGCTGGCAGTTTTAGTACGCATTCCAGAACTAGATTTGTATGCGCGCGTATGCGTCACTGCCAAGAGGATGTGCGGCGCCTCATTCTCCAAACCAGGAAATGCGAGCTAGAGTGCCCGTTGTTCGCAGTCCTTTGGGCGGCTATGCAATGCAGGGCACCAGGCTGATGTGCCGGCAGGTTGAGGTCGCGCGCCCCAACCGCTAACGCAGTTAATTTTTTTGCGGAGATGATCTAGCTTTCCTGGCTGGTCGGGCTGCGACGCTCGCCGTACCCGTAAGCGGGTTGAACGAGGTCTCGGAGGTGTTAATCAATATTTTGGCCATGTGACTCTGCTGACTGTTCTGGCTAGAGTTAGACTTCTGCCACTCTGTGGATTCTAAGGAGTCAGTTGCTTTTCTCTAGGGAAACAAAAGTTCAAGGAAAATCTTGCATGCGCTGGCGCGGACGGTAAGGGGAGGTTCAGCGGATGTTGGCAGCTGACACTTGCATATCTGCGGCACCAGACCATGCTGAGAGCATCCGTCACTCAACGCGCTTTTGGATGTGGAAGTAACGTCCTGTGAAAGACAGGAAGCTTTGCAGAAAAGGTTGTGCCACATGAACCCCGCAGGGAAGGCATTAACCTTCAGTCTAGTAGGTTTTGCTTGAAGTAGTCAACGACGGGTTCATTTCGGATTGCGATTGACGCAGCCTGGGAGAGCGTTCCCGCGGGGGGACGAGATGCTCGCTTAAGGACCTCCAGCTGTTACCTCCGAGCTCCCGATTGCATGTTAGCGACGTTTTTGCCGCGTGCACAGTTAATGGGCCGACGTAGTGACTGCCTCTATAACGTCATACAGGCATTGTTTCCAGCCACGCACAAATGACAGGAGAGGGTGTTGAACCAAGACGGCACAACCAAGCGGTGTTAAAGATGTTTTGTACTACATTAGTGCTGTCTTCAGGACTGCGTTGCGTGTCCGCAGCAGAATGGCCTGGATCAAAGCATGGATGCTCCGTGCAGCGAAGGAAGTCTTCCATAACTATAGGCATTAAAGAAGTTTGGCCCCCAACATGCTTATTTTTCGCTGATTGTTAAAGCTGCGTTTCTTGTCGGATGCGTGCTGTACTAGCCGAAACCGCCAATTGGGTTATTGCAAGTCAGCTCCTCACATGGAAGAAAGTGGAATGGTTACTTGCCTGCTCGGCGCCGGTTGAGTCAAATATATATGCTATCCAACCATTGTCGCGCTAGTATTGGATGCAGCAGCCGTCAACAATTCTGCGTTTAGGACTGAGGGCATGTAATAGCTCATTTAATAGTCCGGAGGCGCATTGTGTTCCTACATTCTGGTTGCGGCAAAAGCAGAGCCGAGAAAAATTTGTTTGGGGGCAGAGGAAGTAGTCGACAGAAATGGCTTTCTCTCCTGGAACCAACGGAATGCCTGCAGTTTCCCGCTAAGGGTATCTGGTCGTGCTAAAACAGCTGATGGTAGAGATATTGAAGAAAGTGAATGACAGTGTATACATTAGATCCGGCCCCGGCCACTCGATTTTCCGTTCGGCAGGCGGCATCGTTAAAGTGTTTTACGCAGAGAAATGATGTGGCAGGTAGGTGCATCGAACTCAACTCGCGGTAACCAAAGTTGGTCCATCACGTCAATATCTGTAACAAGGCACTGACGAACCGGCTGTTACGCGTTAGCTGAGCATCGCGGTGGGGGGTATAGCTCATCTTCATGCCTGCAAAAACCGTTGGTGAGAGTGAAGGATGTCCAGTTAAAGCAGCCAAGGTAAGCATACCCATAAAAGTGATTTGGGTGAAAATCACTCAGGATAATTTATGCATGCAAGGAATTGCTTATAAGGTGGAGGCACCCGAATGGATGCAAGCAGGAAAGCATTAGGCGTGTTTGACACTGCTTTTCTTCGGTTTACGCGACACCACGCTCGTCATATCCACCTGTCAGTTCTCCGTGAAACTGTCGTCCTAATCCTGAAAGATATTCCTGGGCATTCTCTAGACACGACCATAGTGAAACACCGCGCAGCAACTAGCTTATTATCAGGCTCAAAATGTGTCTGCGGATGCTGATATTGGTAACAGGTATTTTCTCGGACAGGCCGTCTTTCTAATAGAGATACGTGGAGGTTCTGCGCTCGCACAAGGCGCTGGATTAGGCGATTCATTGAAGCGAAGAAACAAAATTCGTGTATTGGCCTGCATAAATTTTGTTTCTTAACAAGCAACGGTTTCTGGAATCTGCAGTTGTCTAAAGAAGGTTTTTCTGGTTGGCAAACGCCGTGAAACTGTCGTCCTAATCCTGAAAGATATTCCTGGGCATTCTCTAGACACGACCATAGTGAAACACCGCGCAGCAACTAGCTTATTATCAGGCTCAAAATGTGTCTGCGGATGCTGATATTGGTAACAGGTATTTTCTCGGACAGGCCGTCTTTCTAATAGAGATACGTGGAGGTTCTGCGCTCGCACAAGGCGCTGGATTAGGCGATTCATTGAAGCGAAGAAACAAAATTCGTGTATTGGCCTGCATAAATTTTGTTTCTTAACAAGCAACGGTTTCTGGAATCTGCAGTTGTCTAAAGAAGGTTTTTCTGGTTGGCAAACGACGTGAAAATCTGTAGCCTTTTACAATTGGGCTTGGCAGAACCTTTATGCTAGCGGGTTCTCCGTGCCGGAGACTGAATCAATTCCGTCTTGGCGGTGAAACCAGGCCTTTCACAAGCAAGGTGGTTTTTGATTATCCCCGGTTTCTAGTACAGGCCGTCAAATGGCCAGGTCTTTAGGTAAAGCAATAGCCCAGGAGAACAAAAATAAGGCGATGTGAATCAGTGAACGTACAGGAAGGACGAGATTGCCTAAATACATACAGGTATTCGTTCTGTTAAGGCGTAGTATGCTCGCGGTTTTTCAAACTTTGCAAGAAACCAATACCGGTAGAATACATTGAATTCAATGGAGCTATACTGGCAGCGTCGTTAGGCATGTACCTCTAGGCCAATCGTTTGATTCCCCGTCTGATGCTGAGGAAAATCTGACTACGACTAGATGGTGAGGGAACAGCCTCTGATATCCTCGTCCATCAGGTGCAACTAGGAGCTATTAAAGGCGAAAATAAATTTATATGGGTAGCCGCCAATTCAGGCAGCCACTGTTGCGTTAGATATCTCAGAGTATTCTCGCATTCAATAGAAAGCCCTGTCGGGGAGAGCTATGCTGTCTCCCCGGAAGGTTTGCGTTTTTGGAGACTATTGGTATAGCGGAACTGCTGGCGTTGCGTTGGGGGCGATTCCGCATTTTTACTATCAGCCAATGGCGTTCAAAACGTGGGATAACACTGAAATTAGCGAAAGGCATGGAGGCTCGCCTTAGCAATAATGGCCTTTCAGAAAACGCACTGTATAGTTGCACATTCCTTTTGGAAGGTGGCCGGAAGGTGTCCTGCAACCTTGTATCGGCGCTGGAGTCAAGATTTCCAAAAGCCAAAGAATGATACTATTTGCCGTAAGGGATGACTGATTATTCTGTTAAATTATCCCTGTGAACGCTATTTCAGCTATCTGTATTCAGTGGCAGTATATACTCTACTGGAGCGTATTTAAAGCTCTTTTACGCTGCCCTTGTGCTTGCCCTTAAGATGTTTTTTGGCTTTTTGCTGGAACATTGAATAGCACTGCTAAAGTGAAAAGTACGAAGCCATCGTTTTTATAGCGGGCACACTATTTGCAGGCCTTGGATGTTTGCATTTCCACGTTTCTTGCTCTACGTGTATAGGCCAAGGCATATATGTAGTGTTAGTAGTGCAATACGACTAAATTACCGGTACATCAACCTACATATATAGTTTAGCACTCTCCTGGCCATCGGATATTCTTTTCTTCTACGCTGTTGTAGCGTCTGCTGATTAGAATGAGGAAGAGACCCACTTCTAGACTGTACGAGGGTAATATATTCACTTAGGAGTGTGGAAAGCACATCATTTGGAGGCGTATATTAGTTAGAGTGTGCTGATATTTGAGAGAAATAATTCAACACAGGGGCAACTACTGTACACCCTCTCAGGAGATTATGGTCGATGGAACAGTTCAGCACAGTCTGTACTCCGTTCTGCGGGGCACACATATGCTACGGACGTCTTGCCCATGAATAGAATAGAAATGCGCTGATAGCATTTCCGCCAGCAAGACATTTTAATATCGCGCCAGAGAAGTGCATTATTATGCTGGTTTTTTTACATCCGGCTCCCCCCCCTGCAGGGCCCAGCCTAACAGCTGCTAACAAATATTCACCAAATTGCCCATCTTCACTTCAGGGCACCCCGTGCTTTACCAAGGCTAATCGGTATGAAGGCTTGCTGCTTGCTAGTATTTTTAGGTACACCTGTGGAGCGTTAACAATTTGCAAACTCATCCTTGTGGTTGATTCCGTGCGTACAGCCCTAATCTCCAGACAAAAAATCCTGGCTTGGAGAAGGGTTACAGAGAACAGTGAGCTTTCCAATGTATCTGCCCACCGGGGTAGAGAGAAGGCAAAACAGTGTAAAAACAGGCTGCTCGCACACGGAGCTTTTGACTTGGACTGCTACTAGGCACTGCGTTGAGCCTTGAACACCATTTTTTGCGGACTCAGTGGAAATGAGTTTGGAAAGGCAGGCTTTTTCTTAGGATCCGCTGCGGCAAGCCTGCGGATTTAGAAGAGTGAGAACACTTTTCCTGTCCCTAACTTTTAAGCGGCGATAAAGTAGGTCACTAAATATTATTGCGGTAGTAGGTATACAGAGCATTGCTTTTTACCTTATAAAAATGGTTCGCTTCCAAAAGAAACTCCCACTGCAACCAGTATGTCCCGCAGATTTTAACCCGTTCCTGCAGCAAAAAAATATACTCACAATGCTTACGACACCATGGTCTAATATGATAAAGGAGGCACAGCGCTTTTCTCTTACATAATCTGAAGGACGCCATCTTCGCGCTGAAATTCGGGACCTCCGTGCTGCGATTTGCGATTCTGTGGAGAAACAGTGGATCAAGAAGGCATTCACCGGCGAGAATATTGCGCGTTATACCATCGCGATTGACGAGAATTCAGTAATGTGCCGTGATAGGCCACTTGCTAAATGCCAGCACACATCCGGTTGACTCCTGATACGCCTTATTTTGGCCGATTCTCGCAACGCGACAAAAAGAGCGGAATGCGGCCTTTTCAACTATTGCGCTTGAGTGTTGCTTGAAAAAAAATCAAAACACTTTTTCTCAGAAAGCGCACGGCGCTGTGCGTTGTTCTCAAAAGTTTCTTCTGTTTTCCCCCAGGCTACCTTTAAACAAATAATTGCCCAAAGCAAGTAGCAAAAAATCTGGAGGCGCTTTGGAGCGCCTCCAGATATTTTGAGTACACAGGTTGGTCCGTATCAGAATCTGGCTGCAATATATATTTTTTCTATGCATATTTAAAAACATTCAGAACGAAAATATGTTCATCGCGGCTGCAGGGACTAATCTCGTGTTAAATCTGAGTATTTCCATGCGGCAAATTACTATTTCTTGCAATGGCTCTCTCTTTACGCCTTTAGAAACAGCATTTCACAGTTTGCGGGGGTGTAGCGAGCCTCCGCCTTTCTTAAAATTATTTCTAGTGGAGTGCATAATCATCCATGCGCACATACATCAGGGGCTTCCCTCACATGCCTACCCGATTGTTGCAATCAGCGATGACCCCGCATAGTACCATTCGATTCCTCCTGATACATCTTTTTGTTAATTGCAACCACTCTAAAGAAGTGCGAGCACGCAACTAGGAATGATCTGGGGATACCAGTAGACCTTAGGTGCCACGCATGACCAACGGGAAGGAAGTCTTAGGCTTGCAGTAATGGTCAGCATTGCATTGAGTTGCAGCACAATTGGTGTGCTCTTCCCTTTTTTCTACCGGGCGACGCGCAGCATTTCCGCTAGCGACACGAACAGACGCATCAGCGGGCCCCGAAGCCACTTTAAACAAGCTAGCCATGCAGATCATCAAAAACAGAATTTCTGATATACCCGGGCGTCTTGTCAGTAACTGCGTTTTCCGCTCCCTTGAAAGGCCAGCTTTTTAATCGACCCTGCCCCAGGAGGGCCAGAGTCAAAGCAAAGCTACGTGCCTCGAACAGCGCCCACTCCCTTGCATCGTAGGCGTCCGCACGTGCACTGGTTTGCGTGATAAGGGATCCACGCTTATCTCCGCTGTCGCAAAAAAATTGCCAATTGTAAATTTAGGGAATGCACTGACGGGGGAAGTAGGGTGCCGTTACCTATTTTCTGACCTTGTTGTTTATCGGAAGGCAATGCAAATGTAGACGCGGTTTTTTCCGCACTCTATCGTACTACCAAACCCCTACGGTTAGGCGGCGAGCACAGTGAGCGGGCTCTGGGACGCACGCTCCGGCACTCCAGGTGAAGTTAGAACCCGGCAAACGAAAAAGCAACTATAAAATGTGTCAGAAATATATATCCGCAGATCCGGTCTGGGGAAAACAAAATTCCAGTATTAGAGATACAAGACATACGCGGCCAGGTATAACTGAACAAAAGCATCATTCGCGTATGGACCTAATGCAAACCCCGTCATTACGGCTCTGCCCCCTTTGCCTAAATACTGTATGTTGCCTACTATTTACTTTTCCTTTAAAGTTCGGATTAGCCCGAACAGTTAGCGGGTCTTACAGGTGTAGCCGCTCCTCTGAACCTGGACCCGAGGGCAGCTAGTGTCAATTTACCCCCTTATTTACTGCGCTTGCATCGCTTTACAGCACGACAGTGGCAATAGGCTGTTTTGATTGCCGCTGTCGCGCTGTAGTATGCCAGCGCTCTTCAGCTGACTACGGGCACCCTTCACACTGCCAAGGCATCAGATGGATACGTTAGCCGCATTCCCCAGCATCCGATTCTACACCTGCTGCGGGTGTGAGAAGCGAACATTCGCGGTCCAAAAGGCAGGCCAGGGCGGTTATAGAGCAGCGCCTCTCTGGGAACTTTCATCACCCATCCCCTGTTGCCAGGCAGGAGTGAGGTCAGTGTTTAAACAGGGCCGCAGGCAAAATAGCATATGCTCCTTTCTTCACTTTATCGAAAACATGAATGGGCATCCACCGAGTACCCCATCTGCTGTGTCAATTTGCTGTACCAACGTCGCCTAAAAAACCTGCGAGGTCTGCTACGAACTGGTGATTCACCCGTCGCCACCGGAAGGCTGCAGCAAAAACACAGGAATCGCACACCAGCTGCCGGCTGCTGCACTTCGCCACGACCCGCTGCTGGCGAGCAACAAACATACGTCACACGGTTGCTGACCGTTTTTGCTGTGCATCATTGACGTGCGTGTTAGGTACGTCGCAGCGAGTCTACATAATGCCCGCTTGCACCGTACTGGCAAAGCATCCTGAGGCCTCAACCGATGTTAGCGAATACCGGAAAACGGCACTCCAACTGTATGTTTATAATACTTTCTCCACATGTTCAGTCTATGATTCCCGCCAGCAGACAATCTGCCCCTCGCCTTAGTAGACAAGCGGCCTTCCCCCGGCGTGGCGTGACACTCCGCCAACCTTCCTGCCCGGCGGCAGGGTCCCTGTTCAAAGACGGATTCCACTGCGCCTGCACTGTAGGGAACACTCACCACAATCACTGCGTACAGTGCTAACCTCACGGCTTGTCGTGCTCATTTTGTTCATAGGAAACGGGTTACGGTGTACGCCTATGTGGCTTGACGCTTGGTAAGCAAGTTTTCAATGAGTTTCGTTGTTAGTAAGCAATAAGATGTATTGGGTTTAACAGGAGGCATGGCACCCTTGCAAAGAAAACAAAAGGTGGCAACATCCTCTACTGCCCCCTTTCCATCCCGAAAACCAGCACATCCCGCCGCTATGCCGTGGTGTGTGGGGATGCCAGAGCAATCCTTCATTCTTGAACTACTTTGAAGTTGGGGTTAACTTGTCTTGCTGAATAACGCAGTATCGGTAATATCATCAGTCTTAGTAATAGTCAGCCCGACACAGGCAAATAAGGAAAGAACGTCGGCGCGTTGCAGTGGGGACCAACAGTGGTGGACCGCCGACTGATACTTTTTTCTACTGGACATTAAACTATGACAAAGCGGGATATTACTAGTTTGGGGATGAGGCTCATCACAAAATGCTATAAGGAAACCTCAGGACTAAGGAGAGAGGCAGCGTTCTTTCAGGAACAATCCCCATAACCTCCAGTCCCCCTCCTTGTCCTAGTTTTTGCTGCCCCATCGTGTGAGGGGATTCGGGACCCTAAGAATAAAACCACAAAGTGAGTTCTGTCTGCGGTTGGGCTATCGTTCGGGGGCACAAGTCGCACAGGAAGCCTTGTCGTCCTGCTCATTGGTGAGAGAGAGATCAGATCCCAAGGGCCCTATGATCCCCAGAGCCCCAAACCCCCCCTTGTTGGCAAGCAAGGCTACGTTTCTCCCGTGCAACTGTTTCCTGCGTGCAGATCAGACTGTTACAGCGTTGTCGTTGGTTTTTGTGCACGGCGCGTACTAAGTGTAGCTTTAGTGGATCCGCACGTTCTCTGTTTTTCTTCCTTTCTGTGTAGCTGTGTAACTTTGTAAGGGAGGAAGGGCCTGCTAAGAGCATCAGCGCTGAGCAGCCTGTTACTCCCCTTCCGTTCTGTTTGTCAGCCTAGCCCCCGAATCCCGTAGGCCCTGCCTTCCCACTCATGATTAACCGTTGGCTCACTCTGCGCATTGACACTTCCAACAGCCTGCTGCTACTCGCTCTCTCTAGATGCTTCCCCCTGGCATTAAACTTCCCCATACTCACTGCACAGGCTGGTTTGCCCCCATCCAGGACTGCAAATCTGACAGCCCCATCAGCGGCGGTTTGTAAAATTGCAGCTAAACCATTGCAAAGCGCTGCCTCTTCCTCCTTCGCGGACCTTCTGAAGCTATAAGAGCAGCACCGGACTCATCATCCCTTATGTCGTACTCCCCACCTTCTTGCCAACTGACAACCAGATAAGACCTCGCTGACTTCGCCGTGTTCGGTCCAACGCCCGGTACGTTGCTCAGCATACCTCACCAGGTTCGGTCAAGACGTTCGTCCCAGGGATTCGCATTGGGCAGCCCATGCACTTGCACACATGGCCTGCGACCTTGCTCGTGCGCTCCAATGGTCATCGAGAACGCACAGTGGCGCCGCAAAACAGCGGTTGCCATGCCAGCAGGACCTCCCTGTACGAAAATGCAAATCACGGTTTCTGGCAATGTTTATAATCCGCGCTACTACCACACTGGAGAACGTCCCCACAGTTTCTCCGATGTATTCACCCTATTCCCTCTCTATGCTAAGCTCGCGTAAGCTTTAAAGCCACTTGTGATCCCAGGCGCGTGCATGAAGTATTTAAACTGCCCCAGAATGCTGGCACTACCCCTGCTACTTTTCTTGGATTCAACTGGATAGGTGGTACCACCTTCCGTCCCATGGACAGGCTCACGTCCGAGTGTGTCCCCTTTTCATCCACGTGCTGCCTACGGTAGTGATGGTGAAAGCTGGGTTCGTTTTTAGCACAGGTCGTTAATCTTATTCAAGGACCCTCATCAGCAGGAATCCATTGAAAATCCTGAAGATGGGAGTTACATTTCCTGACAACCCGTGCGGCATGCCATCCAGCGTTCCCGCAGACTGGACGCAAGCACGAAACGCTAGTTCGGCAGATCCGCTTGGTGTCAGGGTAGCTCCAGGCACACAAGGGAGTGTAGATAGGAACTAACAAAAGACTAGGATCTGGGTCTCCAAAGGAAAACATATACAGGCACTCCTCCGTGGATGATGGTGCCGATAGCATTCAGCACCCTTCAATTGATCCTTCATTTATTAGTTTGTGTATTCCCGCTTTGCTATGCGTGACACTCTGGCCCTTGCTGTTTCCTTTGTTCGCCGTGTTTACATTTCTTCCCGTGCAAGTTGCGCTGGCAGGTCTCAGCAATAGTGTACCTGCTAGCTCCTTAGCACGTAGACATTCACGCAGGAGTATCAGGGGGACGCGTATCTGCCTTCCACGGTGGCACTCGACAGGATGCTTAGAATTACCTTGTGGTGAGCCGGTCCAGCGCAGAAATCCCGTAGCCGGCATCTCCTGGTAATGTGATCCCCTTCCCGCGTGCCGTGATATTTTCCGCCCGTACGTGTGCCAGTTGGGGTGTGGCATGTCGTCCTGGCTATCAGCAGAGCTCAGCAGCAGACACTACCCCAAGGAGAACACTTTTTGCCGCACCGCCTTCTCGCCGCGTCCGGCATGAGATGCACTATGCACTCGCCATCAAGTAGGGGCACCGCGTGCTGAACGCCAATTCAAATATGATTATGCACAGGATTGACTTGTAGAAGATCCACAGATGCGGCCGCAGTATGTTGAACCCGAGTCTCCGCCGTTGGAGCTATGTTCACCAGTGACTGATGCATATCCATGTAGCTTTCTATGGCCACTCTGCCTTGCCCAAGTTGCAACCGTTCACAGCTGGCAACACGTACGTTACGGTGCCTCTTTGAATGGCCGGAGGATCTGAAGGCCACGGGACTTGTGCGTAGATGTACCCTTCATCTCGGTGAGTCCCGCTCTTGTAAAGATGCTTCGAAAAACCTTTGCAAGTCTTCGTGCAGGATTTGAAGGCGAAGTGACAAGCCCAGATAGCCAAGGAGTTCTTTAACTGCTACTGCAGGGCCAAGAACGTCTGACTCGAACGTCTGCAACGGGTGAAAGTTCATCCAGAACAATTAATGCTTCTGGTAGAAGGGCATTTTTTGCTTGGTGGGACGCAGCAACGCAGCCTACTTCAAGTCGGCGAGGCTCCTTGATCTGGCGGGCTCCACACCAACTACGGAGCGCCATTAGACTGGGTTCTGCATGCGGGTAAACCTTAGAGAAGTTTATACAAGCCCTAGTGTCGTGAACACCTACTTTAATTACGGCAAGCAATGGTAACCTGGCAGCGTTCCGTGCCCGTTGTGTTCGTAAGGAACGTGTTACCGTTTATGGGCATGTTGGTTGACACTTCCTGCTAAGTAAACTTTCGTTGACTTCCGTAGTTTATAAGCATTAAGATGTACTGGCTTGGACCCTAAGTGAGAGTGTCCTTGCAAGTGCAACAAGAAGTGCCGACACATACTAGACTGTCCCCTTCCCCGCCCCTGGCCTTGCACATGGGGTCGCTGCGCTAGCTCGCGTGGGGACAGCATAACTTCCCTTTTTTACAAAATGACGAACTATGGAACAATTTCGGAGTATTGAGTGGGCTTATTTTACTGAATGACGATATACCGGTAACATGATCATCAGCCGCAGTAATAGTCAGCGCGACGCAGATAGATAGGGAAAAAACGTCAAGGCGGTGCAGTTGGGACCGGCAGTGGTGGCCCACTGACAGGCACCTTTCTTCACTGGCTCATAACCTATGACAGAAAGAGATATTAATAGCCTGAGCACGAGGTTTATCACAATATGGTATAATGCAGGCTCAGGACTAAGGAAGGGCTGAACGTTGTTCCATCAACAAGCTCCACGACATGGAGGCCCTCTATTTGTCCTAGTTCTTCCTACCCCATCCTGTGAGGGGATTCGGGACCTTAGCGGTAAAGTCACAACGTGAGTTCTGTCTGCGATTGTGTCACCGTTGGGGCCGCAAGTCACAGAGCTACGCTGGTCTTTGTTGCTCACTGGTGAGAGCCGGGTCTGTTCCCAATAGCCCTGTGATCCCCAAAGCCCGAAACTCTCTTTTGTTGGCGCGCAAAGAGCAGCTTGTCCGGCCTAGGGCCTTCAGTATCTTATGCTTGCGGCCCTACATGGATAGGGAAATTTTGCGTATATATACTTAATCGGAGAACCTCCGTGAATAATCAATACTGTATGTCAAGTCACCCTCCGGTGGGCGATGCGATTTGTTGCTAGGAACTCCTGCCATGAACCAGGCAGTTTCACCAAGTGTAATGATGCTCCTTGATTTTTGCTACGGTAATTCGTGAGCTGCAGTAGAATCAGAAAGCTTAAACCACATGACTTCCCATTCTGCTCACAAGCCCTTTGGACACGGCTGTAGGTAAACCCGAGGCTGGTGGTAACTGAGGCAGGCTGACATGCTTTGCGAAGCACCTGGCCGCAGTACGTTTTGCACGAGAAACTCATATGCAAATGCGACAGCGTTGGCCGCACTGTAGGGAATTTATGACAGCGTATCGGGAGCCCAATAGTCCGTCAGTGGATAAGCAGAGACAGAGCTACAAGTCTCCATTAGAAATTGATACCACTCATCTTGACAATCGTCTCTGAACGCTAGTCGAGCATGAAACGCATGCTGCGGTGAGCTGCCACTTGAAAACAGTAAACGGAAGCTGATAGCTATTCTTCCTTGAGTGGATTAAACCACACTTTGCATGGTAGGTAGCGAAGGCCTGCCGTCGGCGCTGCCCGGATAAATAGATCGCCCACGTTTATCGAATCTTGGGCCAGACGAATTTTTAGCGTGGAAGGGAATAGCCCTTGCGGATGGCGAGCCCGGGGCATCGATGGGGTGGACGTGTGGTTTTCGGTCCTCTCGTCACGCCCGTTCTTGTGCGAGCAGTGAAGAGAGCTGGCGATTTCGTATCCTTCTTTACTTACCCCCTGGAAGCTTCATAGATCAAACCAGCAGGTCCCGCGGTTCTTTGCTGTCTCCTGTTAGCAGCTCTATACGACGGGCTTCTCCCCAGTACCGGTAGTTCATTTTTGCCCGTACTTTTTGCATCAGCCTGTTTTACACCGGCCTGGACAAGCGAATGGCTTCTCATTCACCAGAAAACCTAGTATACGACGCTTATGGCCTTATCCGTCCTGAAGTCTTTCGTAAAATGGCTGAAAGAATTCTCCACCATTGTCGATATGTTCAGCCTCGCCTTTCAATCTCTACAAAGCATTTTTCGTTTCGGAGCTCTTCTAGCACCTTGAGCTGTCAAAAAAACTTCTGTCGATATCCCCCACACACCGTCGGCTCTGCTGCTAAGCTTCTAATAAAGGAACTTTGAATCCATTGTCGCGCCAAATATATAAGATTTGCATGCAACGGACCGACTACTCCTTTGCACTCGCCGTCCACCGAAATTGTCGGGCACTGCCCTTGGGGTCCAAGAAAGGGAAATTCCAACAACAGGCGGTCTCAAGACCCTCAGCAATTGGAGCCCATGCCGACGAGCTTCTCTAGAAAACGATGCCGTGAACTTCGCAATTCCGCCCTCCAACGATAACAGAAATGGTATGCATACACTAATGAGTGGCTGAATATCGATTCGCCCCACATTTTGTGCCACCAGCAAATTAGAACGGTGCCACGAACTGCGGACGAAAAGAAGGGTGTCATTGAGTGGGCATCCAGTCCGGGCGTCTTCCTCTGGCTTCAGAAAAAGTCACAGTATTAGAAGGCGTCTGTGAATAGAAGTGCTTCCTTGAACCTGACTGTATATTTCTGCGGCAACTGCTTGTCGTAAGCATTCTTGTCTCCTCTCTCCAGACTCTCGTGTGTCCGAGAATATTGCCTTTTCCCAGCCGCCTGCCGCTAATACTAGATCGGTGAAGGCTTAGGTTGCACATCTTATAACCTGTAGTGAGGAACAATGTACCCTGCAGCAAGAATGAACAAAGGCCGAAAGGCTTTTCCCTATAGTCCTCAGGCGTCCCAGAACAGCGGCCCAAGTGCATGGGCAGGGGGAGGGGAGGCGGCCTGGATTGAGCTGTCGTGCCTCACGTGAGCATGAACAAACTCCAGTTCCTCAATATATGAATACTGCACAAAGATTGTTGAATACTTATTTGTCCCTTTCTGCGCAGCCTGCAAGCGAGGTGAAGCATCCTGGCCACTGGTCCACACTCCACCCTCGCGTTTACCGAGTGGAATGCATGTGAATGAATTTCGAGCAGTCAGTGGTCTTCCCGAGATAAAGAGGAGCACAACAATGAAGGGCATTTGAGTCCGGCCAGTGGGATTTCCGTCTTCGTACATATTGATGCGATACTTACGCTACACTCGACCGGAATGTGTAGGTGTCTTGCAGCAACTGCAGCGTGCCCCCGTACATTTATTTGAGAAACATCGGACTCGGAAGTTAAAAAAGTGGTTGCGTATCGTTGGATATCTTTCATGCTTACTGTTCTTTCACTTTGTCACGGCATTCAGATCAGCTCTGCCAAAGCTACAACTTATTCGGACACTGTTCGGAGCTTGTCACTACTGCTGCACATTTTCACGGATTTACAGATTTTCTCATTTCCGCATGAGATTCTGGCATGACGTTTGCTCGAGAAGGTGAAAGATTGTATTTAAAAAGTATTTCCGAACATATTAGCGAAAAGCCCCACCAGCTACAGGTTGGCATCGCCTCCAGAACTTGCGTTGCGTGGCCAGCACAGACTCTTCTGCCAAACACCCAGAACCAGCTGATCGGCAAAAACTGTAACATTACCACAGCAAACAAACGGCTAGAAATGTGAACGAGGTACCATATTTTACGGAAAGGGAGTGGATATTTTCAATACTTGAAGAGCCTTTGGGGTATATTGGGGGGCCCCAAAGTTTCCACACAAGCTTTTCAGACCTCGCAGTTTTCAAACTCGCAGCAGATTTCTGGTGAAGGTTCAGGAATCCTAGTATGAAGTAATTCTGTACTTGCCCCCGACCCTGGAGGGGAAGTTAGGGGCCACGGGCAGCGAATGCCCAGCTTATCAGGGCGCTGGCAGATTCTTTCCAGGCTTTATTTACCGGGCAGTTGATGAATTCTACAACTACCCGTTACTTTGGTCCTCAGGCTTAGTTGCATTGTGATTACTTCCTAGGTACCAACACAGCGGCACTTCCTCCACACGTCAGCCATGGATGAGGGGAGAAGCACTGCAATATGTAGTAGCACAAACTATAGTGATCGTAGTATAACAACAAAACACTCTGACTCCGCTGAGCATACACTTCTCTTTCGCGTTCCTTGTACATTTCGTGCAACACGAAGAACATCATTTGGCGGCGTATCATGGGCTCAACACAGCAGTTGACAGGGCGTCTAAGCTCCTTCCGGGGCCTAGGATGGGGCCCTCCACAGAGGAGCATGGCGTCATTTCTTCGAAGTTGCAGCACCAGAAGCTCCAAGGCATTTTACAACCAGAATAGTTTCGGGAGCTCTTGAGAGTCTTAGGGCTTTCAATGAATCTGGAGAGAAAGCTCAATAATTTTCATTAGGAGTCACTGTGAACTTACCGCCAGAGACAGTCTATGGCAGAGCGATTCGATTGTTGTGGACATGCGCAGCCGGATACGGCCGCTTCCTTCCCTCTTTATGGTGAGCTACTGCTTGCAGAATCACCCATTTGTTCACTATATCATTGCTTGACACTTCACAGATTCCCGGAGTACCGTCATTTACAGCCCATGAAGGTTTGCTGGCTCAACCCGTTGTGCATTCATAACAGAGTATACGCTGAGAGGACAACTAGGAATCTCCCAACGGAAGGCGGTCAAACGCAACTCATCAATATCCCAACCCCACGTTTGTGCTAGATGAACATCCCTGCAGCCAGCACAGCAAACCGAAGCGGCTTCGCGTCATCTCCTGTTGAGCCCCTGTTCGTTGGTATCCGTGTTCATCACTTAATCAGGGTTGCTAAACTGCATCATAGGCCTGGGCCGAGGGAAAGGCACCAATTGCCGTTGCTGCAAACACCTCCACGCAGCAGGCACCATCCTCAGGGCCAGGGGACGCGCGGAGTTCGACGCCGAACTTTAATCCACCAGCGTGTTGTAGATCATTCGCAGGGCTTCTGAAGCGCGAGCCACACTGCGGATCCGGAGAAGTTGGTCGCCTCTTGGGCCCCTGCATGGGCTTCGCACTGCTGACTAATCCCAACCTTAGAGATGCCGGCAGATCGGAAATGACACTTATTTCGGACTTGTCGGAGGAGCGTGACATTTCCGTCATCCAACGAAACAGCAGGTACGAGGTTGTTGGGGGGAGCGCGAGAGAACCCTCATAAGCAAATTTGGGACCACGGACAAATGCCAAGGAAAGCACGCCTATCCATCAAACGACGAGACCAAAGCAAAACCGAATGGGTATCGTTGAGTCGCCTATGCAGTGCATTTGCTCAGGAGAATTAATTGGCTGTCTTCCCTGGATCCCAAGGCGAACATGCGCGTGTACAAATCAGCTTGAACTGGGGCCACATACAAGCTTGTAGGGAGATCTGGTCACCAACGCCTGCATGGAGGCTCGTATTTACATCATGGTATGCCCATATGCAGAACTCCGTCGAAGACCGGAAGAGCGAGGCAAAATTAAGCGTTTGATAAAGTTCCTGCTTTCAACCAGCCTTTACTCAGGAAAGTTCTCTTTCCTTCTCGAGCTCATCAATTAGAAGGTGGGCGGTGCGAACTTATAATTAACTCAACCAGCATTTTACATCCACGATTTTACCAAATTTCCTGAGTTGTAAACCACGGAGGAAGGCACGTTGCACAGGCTGTCCCTGGTGTTCCCCATTGAAATCCTGCGTCTCCAGTCCCTGATGCCTTCACCAGGGCCTGTGAACTTGCACTTGGTAACCTTGTTTGTTGCAGGAAAGGCGGGTGCCCCCTCCCTACGGCCCATCGGCTGTTGTAGGGCAGGTGTAGTGAACACTCACTACAATCACGGCAAACAATGCCAACCTCAGTTTGCCGTGCTCATTGTGTTCATAACAAACGTGTTAACTTCTAAGGGAATGTGGTTTGACACTGAGTAAGTCTTCAGTAAGTCTCATAGTTAATAAGTATTAGAAGTAATTGGGTTGCACCCTCAGTGAGAGTACTGCAAGTGTAACAAGAAGTGGCGGCAGCATGCTGGACTGTCCCCTTCCCAGCCCCAGCCACAGCACGTGGGGCCGCCTTGCCAGAGGTT
>HG712010.1:17112-38497 GCA_000499725.1 Eimeria brunetti | reverse complement strand
TCCAGCTGCCATATAGCTCTGTCCCCTGAGACTATACGGCGGGCGCCCCCCTCTACCAGCAAACGCTCAGGAGCAGCGGCAGCAGCAGCCGCAACAGTCTGACCTACCTGAGATGTGATATGTAGGTCAATCAAAGTGCTAACGGCCTCTAGGAAGCCCCCCATGTGCATGCGCAAAAAACCCCCACAGTCCCAAGTGAGCGTCGGCGGGGGAGGATGCGTTACACCGTTACCAGAGGGGGGGCCCCCAGCAGCAGCAGCAACAGCAGCAGTCTCAACAGCTGTTTCTGTCTCCTCGACCCCCTCAGACATGCTCCTTTCCTCTTCTTCCTCGTCATCGAAGTATGCGTCTGCCTCCTTCTCTCTATCCTTGTGTATGTCTCCCAGCAGCCACAGGCGAAGGCGCAAATCTGCAAAGACAGGAGCCTTGGCTTTCGGAGGAGACAGCACCCAGCGCCCTAGAGCCTGTACTGCTGCCTCAGCTGCTACCTGCTGCAGTGCGACGTGGCTTCCGTCACCGGTGATATCGCTCGTCTTGCTGGCGTTACTGTTGTTGCTGCTGCTGCTTCTGGGAACCACCAACAGCACAGTAGAGCCCGCGCCTATGTGCAGGCGGGGGGTGGCTCCCTCACCGAGCGGAGCCGTTACAAACAGCTGCAGCGTGCTGAGCCCCTCAGGATCTCCAGCCTCCAAAGCTTGTGCACTTGCACGGCTGAGGTCGGCTCTCAAGGAAGCAGCATCTGCAGCACAAGAAGCTGTCGGCTGCGAGGGAACGGGCAAGAGACGGACTGCTAGAAGGGCATTTGCGCTGCCGGATAGCGGAGAGACCTCCCGCCCCGCAGCCTCCAGCACAGATGCAACAGGGATTGCAGTGCAAGTCTGATCTAAAGGCAAGGGTTTGGTTTCGGAGGGCTCGCCCAAAGACACCAGGTGTCTGTACACCTGACGAGCGGCCGACTCAGCCTCAAGGCAGAGGGGAACTACACGCAGATTCGCGTTCCACTGCAGAAGCTCCCCATGGGAAGGTGAGGTAGGAGGACAGAAGGGAAGCTCTCCCAGAGGAGCGGCATTCCCGCGGGGCCGCCGCGAGTGCCAGCGCAGCTGTCGCTGCCATTGCTGCAGATGTGATACCGCTGCCGTCGAGACAGTGCAGTTTTTAAGCACGGAACCTGTTGTTGCTGCTGATCCCTCGCTTTCGTCACGCTTCACTGCATCTTCTGCTGCAGCCGCTGCAGCGGTTGCCGACAAGGCCAGTAGTGGCGGCGCGTCAGCACTTAGGTAGGAACAAGGATCTGGGAGGTCGTGTCGCTCTACCTGGGTGCCTTGAAACCACAGCCAACATAAGACAATGTTAATGCAGGTGAAGACGCTGAGAGCCACAGGTCGCACCGTTGGCCCCAGGGCCGTCATCCTCCTCCCCCTCGGAGCCGGCAGTATTGTGTTGAACGTAGCTTGGGTTCTGGAAACCAGATGAAAGGGGGAAAAAGCAAAAGCTGAGAAGAGGACACAGGAGCACTGATTCACGGTTCGTTTCTACAGTCGCTGAATGTAGCGTCTCGCACAGACAGCGCATGCAGCATCGCCCTGTGCACCCTGCTTATGAGGCGGAACCGAAACCTAGGGGGTGGAACCCTCTTCCGGCAATATAAAATGTATTTTAATTGAAAGAAACGGAGAAGTCTTTTTATACGAAGCAAAAAACCACTCACACTCAGCCGTTAGCGCACGCGGGCAATGGGCCTCCGTCGTCCTCCCAGTCGGGTTCCATCAGCCCGGAGGAGAGGAACCGTAATCCTGTTCCTATCTGCTGAAATTCCTTCGCTTTCATTGAGAATTTAATTAATTATTTGATCTGTTTTGTGCTTCCCTCATTTATTTGGCGGTAAGCAGCAGCCGACAGAGGGACGGCGCCGCTACGGCTGCCAGCTGGTAGACGTGGAAGACCGCCAGTGGCTTTCAGCACAGGCTGCGTAGAGTAGACTCACTGGCACGAGATAAACAGCTCCTTAGACCATTTGAAGAAATGGAACCTAATCAGGTAGTCATGACAGCGCGTTTCTGTAGACATGACTGTGCACTGTAGACCCCTACGGGGACCTACAGGGTCTCGCCGTAGAAGCAGCTCTGCTTTTATTTGGTTGAAGTATCAACGCCGGAATTGCAAATCGTTGGGAGGAGCAGCTGAAACGCAGGAAGCAGTTCCTTTTTTTGCAACCCCCGGAGAGGATGGTGGCGAGACGTTGCTGGGTGCCAATGCCACACTTAAATTAGAGGACTCAAGCAGAGAGAACGCACCCACAGGATTAAGTCGGATAGCGCACGAAAGAATTGGAAGTGACATTCTTCTTCAACCAGCAGAAGGCTCGTGTTTACTCGGATCTGCATTCGAAGAGCCCCTTGACCTCCTGCGATCCTCCCTTTCTTCTAGGCGCAGCGACGAACGCGCAGTTAACCCTCAGAAAAGTGATTCCACACAACTGCAGAGCAACTATATGCTGCTCAATCGCTCTAGCGATGAGTTCTGCACAGTTCTTGACCAGCCATGTCGGCCGCACGAAGCATCAGGCGGCTGTGCAAGTTTGCCGTCTCTGAAGATCAGGGACAGTAATACCCCATTAAAGAGAGAAGATATCATCTCCACAGAAGGAGGCGAATCCTTGAAATGCTCCCGAGAGTCTACTAGTGAAGCCGTGAGTATGCCCTGCGGGGATTCGGTAAATGACACTCCTGACAGTCAGAAGGCCGCACCACTCCCAGCAGCTGCTCCAGGGAGAGAATTGAATACATCGTTTCAGAGTTTTCCGATGGATCAATATACAACAGCGCTCCAAAGCAACAAGAAAACTAACGCTAGAGCGGAAAGATTAAGAGATGCAAGCGAACAGAAAGGTCCAAGTAAAACGACGTTGAAAAATACCACGGCGGCCCAGTGTATGGCTCCAGATCAACAGCCGCCTTCATGCAGTCCCAACATATGTATTCCTCCTCTCGATTTGCATGATAATGCAGCTTTGCGTTGTCCTCAAGAAGCGCTACCTGTCACTAACTCGCTAGACAGACAAGATCGCTATGACACCTGTGTGCCCACGATTAAACCAATGTTTGCAGTCAATAAAATGCACTCCTTGCAATCCCCTTCCTTCGAGTTTGATAAGACTTCCATGATCCCGCCTGCCAAGCACTACAATGTACTACCCACAATAGCCGCAAGTGGCCAATCAAACCACAGCCGACCCATGCATGAACATCAGTACTTCGAAAGATCGCCGCAGCGCTCACCGGCAGAGAAACATATGCTGACGACGGACATGCCCCGCTCGCACCAACAGCCAACCCGCGATTACGCAAACATTCCCTACGACGAAGTCTCCTCAGCGAGAAGTGACACTCAGGATTCTACATTCTCTTCACGCCGGCAAGTGAGGCAGTCCTTCATAACCGACCCTAGACAACGCGTCATGTTTACACGAACAAACTCCGCAGAAAAACAGAAGAACAGTCAATACACTCACACACATGAACATCGACGAGACGCTCCCCGGCGTTCATCAGCAGGAAGCCACAGCCTCCCCATGTTCATAGCACGGTCACACCAACAGCCAGCCAGTAATTACACAGACATATCCGATGACGAAAGCAGCTCAGTACCAAGCGACAGGGAGCAGACTGCTTTCGCTTCACGCCGACATGTAAGGCAGTCCTTCATAACCGACCCTAGGCAGCGCGTTCTTTTTACACGAACCAACTCTGCAGAAAAGGAAAAACGCGCCCAACAAGCAGATCAACACGAGTATCGCAGACAAGCGCCTCGACGTTCATCAGCAGGGAGCCACAGTCTCCCCATGTTCATGGCGCACTCGCATCAACAGCAACCACACCATCACACAGAAAGATCCCACCACGAACCATCCCCGTTACCAAGTGAAAAAGAGGAATCTGCATTTGCTTCACGTCGTCAAGTACGACAGTCGTTTATAACCGACCCTAGGCAACGAGTGCTGTTCACCCGAACCAACTCGGTAGAGAAAGAAAAACGCAGTCAACACGCCAGTGAGCATCACCACGGTAGAGCAGCACCGCGGCGGTCATCAGCAGGAAGCCACAGTCTTCCCATGTTCATAGCCCGTTCAAATCAATACTCGTCAAACCACTCGGCATACGCGTCTGCGGACGAAAAACCCGTCCGCTCCGATGGCATGCACGAGGCAGCGTTCTCCACACACCGACAAGCACGGCAATCCTTCATAACCGACCCTAGGCAACGAGTTATGTTCACTCGAACAAACTCGGCGGAAAAACTCAGTCAACACGCAGATGAACACAGGCATCGAAGAGAAGCGCCGCGACGCTCATCAGCAGGAAACCACAGTCTCCCCATGTTCGTAGCAAATTCGCATCAACAGAAGGCACGCTCCCCCGCAGACAACTACTACGATGGAACGTCTTCAGAAGACAGTGAAAAAGAGGAGTCCGCATTCGGTTCACGTCGGCAAGCAAGGCAGTCGTTCATAACAGACCCTAGACAACGCGTGCTCTTTACTCGAACTAACTCAGCAGAAAAAGAAAAACGCGATCATCAAGAACGTGAGCATCAGCATCTGAGAAACGCACCGCGACGCTCATCAGCAGGAAACCACAGTCTTCCCATGTTCATAGCACGCTCGCATCAACACCAATCAAGCCACGGTGCATACGCGTCTGCGGATGAAAGGCCCGTTCGCTCACATGAGACACAGGAGGCAGCGTTCTCTACGCACCGACAAGCAAGGCAGTCGTTCATAAGCGACCCTAGGCAGCGAGTGCTGTTCACCCGAACGAACTCAGCAGAAAAAGAAAAACGCAGCCACCATGCAGATGAGCATATACATCGAAGAGAAGCCCCGCGACGCTCATCAGCGGGAAGCCATAGCCTGCCCATGTTCATAGCACGTTCACATCAACAGCCAACAGACTACAAAACAGGGATATCCTTCCACGAAACACCATCAGAACACAGTGAAAAGGATGACCCCGCATTTGCGTCACGTCGGCAAGCAAGGCAGTCCTTCATAACCGACCCTCGGCAGCGGGTGCTCTTTACTCGAACTAACTCAGCGGAAAAAGAAGAACGCAGCCAACATTCACACGGACACCAGCACAGGAGAGAAGCACCTCGACGCTCCTCAGCAGGAAGCCACAGTCTCCCCATGTTCATAGCACGCTCACATCAACAGCAGTCAAGCCACGGTGCACACGCATCGGCGGATGAAAGGCCTGTTCGCTCAGAAGACCCTACCGAGGCAGCATTCTCTACGCATCGACAAGCAAGGCAATCCTTCATAAGCGACCCTAGACAACGCGTGCTGTTTACTCGAACCAACTCGGCAGAAAAAGTAAAGCACAACCACAACGCAGATGAGCACATGCATCGACGAGAAGCCCCTCGACGCTCGTCAGCAGGAAGTCACAGCCTGCCCATGTTCATAGCGCGTTCGCATCAACAGAATACAGGGTATGGCACAGACACATCTTGGTATGAGATATCGTCAGAACGCAGTGAAAAAGACGACTCTGCATTCCCCTCACGTCGACAAGCAAGGCAGTCCTTCATAACCGACCCTAGACAGCGAGTTCTGTTCACACGGACCAATTCAGCAGAAAAAGAAAAGCGCAGCGATCACGCACATGGGAGAGAACATCGAAGAGAAGCCCCCAGGCGGTCATCAGCAGGAAGCCACAGTCTCCCCATGTTCATAGCACGCTCACAACAACATCAGTCAAGCCACTCTACATATGCATCTGCGGACGAGAGGCCTGTTCATTCAAATGATACTAGCGCGGCAGCGTTCTCTACACACCGACAGGCAAGGCAATCATTCATAACCGATCCTAGACAGCGCGTGCTGTTTACTCGAACAAACTCGGCAGAAAAGGAAAAACGCAGCAAACACGCAGAGGAGCATGTGTATAGAAGAGAGGCGCCGCGTCGCTCATCAGCAGGAAGCCACAGCCTCCCCATGTTCATAGCACGTTCCCATCAGCAGCCTACCCTCTATTCTACAAACCCATCAAGAGATGATATCGCCTCAATTGCCAGTGACAAGGACGACTCCCCCTTCGCATCACGTCAGCAGGCAAGGCAGTCCTTCATAACCGACCCTAGACAACGTGTTCTGTTCAAACGGACCAACTCAGCGGAAAAGGAAAAGCGCAGTTACCACGAAAGTGAGCATCAGCATGTGAGAGCCGCCCCGCGCCGCTCATCAGCAGGAAACCACAGTCTCCCTATGTTCATAGCACGCTCACATCAACACCAATCAAACCACTCTGCTTACGCGTCTGCGGACGAGAGGCCAGTTCGCTCAGATGAGGCACAAGCGGCTTCGTTCTCTAGGCATCGGCAGGTACGCCAATCCTTCATAAGCGACCCTAGACAACGCGTGCTCTTTACTCGAACCAATTCGGCAGAAAAAGAAAAGCGCAGCCAACGTGCAGATGAGCACAGGCATCGAAGAGAAGCGCCGAGACGATCATCAGCAGGTAGCCATAGTCTCCCCATGTTCATAGCACGGTCATATCAACAATCAACAGGTTACGATCCAAATGCATCATACCACGAAGCATCCTCAGTAGCTAGTGACAAGGGGGAATATGAATTTAGTAGCCGCCGACAAGTAAGGCAGTCCTTCATAACCGACCCTAGGCAGCGGGTTCTATTCACCCGGACGAACTCGGCAGAAAAGGAAAAGCGCAGCGATCATGCATATGCGAAAGAAAACCGAAGAGAAGCCCCGCGACGCTCATCAGCAGGGAGCCATAGCCTGCCAATGTTCATAGCGCGCTCACAACAACAGCCAATAGGCTATGCCACAGGGACACCCTACCGCGAGACCCCATCAGAACACAGTGAAAAGGAGGAGTCTGGATTCACTTCGCGTCGACAGGCAAGGCAGTCCTTCATAACCGACCCTAGACAACGTGTAATGTTCACACGGACCAATTCAGCCGAAAAGGAAAAACGCAGTCAACACGCAGATGAACGCCATTACCGGAGGGAAGCGCCCCGCCGCTCATCAGCAGGAAGCCACAGTTTGCCCATGTTCATAGCACGCTCACAACAACACCAATCCAACCACGGTGTATACGCGTCTGCGGACGAAATGTCTGCTCGGTTAAATGAGGCACAAGAATCAGCTTTCTCTACACAGCGACAGGTGCGCCAGTCTTTCATAAGCGACCCTAGGCAGCGAGTGCTCTTCACTCGAACCAACTCAGCAGAAAAAGAAAAACGCAGCCATCCTGCAGAAGAGCAAGTGTATCGAAGACAGGCGCCCCGACGCTCATCAGCAGGAAGCCACAGCCTGCCCATGTTCATAGCACGTTCCCACCAACACCCAACAGGATATGGCACAGACACACCCTGCTACGACGCATCGTCAGAGCACAGTGAAAAGGAAGACTCCGCATTCCCCTCACGCCGACAAGCAAGGCAGTCCTTCATAACCGACCCTAGACAGCGCGTGCTCTTTACTCGGACCAACTCAGCAGAAAAAGAAAAGGGCAGTCAACACGCACTTGAACAAGAATATAGGAGAGCCTCACCGCGGCGCTCATCGGCAGGAAACCACAGTCTCCCAATGTTCATAGCACGTTCACATCAACATCAGTCAAGCCACTCTACTTATGCATCTGCGGATGAACGACCGGTTCGTTCAAATGATACTACCGAGGCGCCGTTCTCTACACACCGACAGGCAAGGCAATCATTCATAACCGATCCTAGACAGCGAGTTCTATTTACAAGGACCAACTCAGCAGAAAAGGAAAAGCGCAGCAAACACGCAGAGGAGCATGTGTATAGAAGAGAGGCGCCGCGTCGCTCATCAGCAGGAAGCCACAGCCTCCCCATGTTCATAGCACGTTCCCACCAGCAGCCTACCCTCCATTCTACAAACCCATCAAGAGACGACATCTCCTCAGTTGCCAGTGACAAGGACGACTCCCCATTCGCATCACGTCGGCAAGCAAGGCAGTCGTTCATAACCGACCCTAGACAACGCGTGCTCTTTACTCGAACAAACTCAGCAGAAAAATCAATGCGTAGTCAACAGGCACAAGAACACCACTACCGGAGGGAAGCGCCGCGACGCTCATCAGCAGGGAACCACAGTCTTCCCATGTTTATAGCGAGCTCACACCAGCAGCCTACACGCTATCCTGTAGATGCATCAAGAGGCGAGATCGCCTCAGTAACCAGTGATAAGGAGGACCCCAGATTTGATTCACGTCGGCAGGTAAGGCAGTCTTTCATAAGCGACCCTAGACAGCGCGTGCTCTTTACTCGAACCAACTCGGCAGAAAAGGTACACCATAGCCACCAGGCAGAGGAGCCCCATTATCGGAGAGAAGCCCCACGCCGCTCATCAGCAGGAAGCCATAGCCTGCCCATGTTCATAGCACGTTCACATCAACAGCCTACACGCTATTCTACAGACACATCCAACGAAGAAATTGCCTCGGTAACTACTGAGAAGGAAGCGCCTGAATTCACGTCACGTAGGCAAGCAAGGCAGTCCTTCATAACCGACCCTAGGCAGCGAGTGCTCTTTACTCGAACTAACTCAGCAGAAAAGGAAGAACGCAGCCAACATTCACACGGACACCAGCACAGGAGAGAAGCGCCTCGACGCTCCTCAGCAGGAAGCCACAGTCTCCCCATGTTCATAGCACGCTCACATCAACACCAGTCAAGCCACGGTGCATACGCATCGGCGGATGAAAGGCCTGTTCGCTCAAATGAGACGCACGAGGAAGCGTTCCCCACAAGTCGACAAGCAAGGCAGTCCTTCATAACCGACCCTAGACAGCGCATTATGTTTACCCGAACCAATTCGGCAGAAAAGGAAAAACGCAGCCGCCATGCAGATGAGCATGAGCATCGAAGACACGCGCCTCGGCGTTCATCAGCAGGGAACCACAGTCTTCCCATGTTCATAGCACGTTCACATCAGCAGTCAACAGGCTATAGCCCAGGCACATCCAACGACGGAATCCCTGCAGTAACCAGCGACAAGGAGGACTCTGCATTCCCTTTACGCCGACAAGCAAGGCAGTCCTTCATAACCGACCCTAGACAGCGCGTGCTGTTCACACGAACCAACTCGGCAGAAAAAGAAAACCACAGTGAGCATGCGCGTGAACACCATTACCGGAGAGATGCGCCTCGCCGCTCATCAGCAGGAAGCCACAGTCTCCCCATGTTCATCGCACGCACACATCAACACCCATCTAACCACGGTGCCTATGCGTCTGCGGACGAAAGGCCCGTTCGCTCAAACAACACACAAGAGCCAGTGTCATCTACACGGAAAGTGAGGCAGTCATTTATGACCGATCCTCGGCAGCGCGTGCTGTTTACACGAACCAACTCAGCAGAAAAAGAAAAAAGCAGCAAACGCGCAGATGAGCACGTGCATCGAAGAGAAGGGCCGCGACGCTCATCAGCAGGAAGCCACAGCCTGCCCATGTTCATAGCACGTTCACACCAACATCAGTCAAACCACACTGCATATGCATCTGCGGACGAAAGGCCCCTTTACCCACATGACACGCACAAAGCACCGCTTTCTACACATCGACAAGTGAGGCAGTCCTTCATAAGCGACCCTAGACAACGCGTGCTGCTAACGCGAACAAACTCGGCAGAAAAAGAAAACCGCAGTCAACATGGGCATAGACATGAGCACCGGAGAGAAGGGCCCCGACGCTCATCAGCAGGAAGCCACAGCCTTCCTATGTTCGTAGCACGCTCACGTCAACAGCCAGTACACTATGGCAGAGACACATCCAATGATGAAACATCATCGGAAACCAGCGAAAAGGAAGAGTCTGCATTTACTCCTCGTCGGCAAGCAAGGCAGTCCTTCATAAACGATTCCAAACAACGGGTTCTCTTCACCCGAACTAACTCGGCAGAAAAGGGAAAACATAGTCAACACGCACATGAACCCCACTACAGCAGGAGGGAAGCGCCGAGACGCTCATCAGCTGGGAGCCACAGCCTTCCCATGTTCGTAGCACGCTCGCGCCAACAACCGACACGCGAGCGAAAAGATGTATCTGACGAGGAAAGCAGCGGGTTCGGGCGTCAGCAGAAGGAATTGGCTTCTGAGCGGCACGTAAGGCAGTCTTGGTGTTCGATGCAAGGAAATGGGTGCTGTTTAGAGAAGCTCTGTTCTGTATTCATCATATATTTACTCCATGATGACTTAATTGTACGGAATTGCCTCACTTTAAAGTGTAGCTACTTGCAGAGTGCGCATACTGGTGGATGCCTGTGGGTAAGTGCGTCGAAAAGTTGTCACTGGTAGGAATACTGCATGTGCCGGGATGCTCTTTGTAGGGCCATTCGCCATCTCCAGGCGAAAGAAGTTTGAGGGAAGAAGTTGGGTTTTCAGGGCAAACAGCATCGTATACTGAAGGAGGCGATTGGAATGGCCACGTGCATGCCAATCACCGAACGAACTTGCATACGGTTCCTGCTGGGAGCAGCACGGCTCCACATGCCGGTGCTGGCCTGCCCAAGTGCGAAGCAAGTAGAGTCGATGCCAGCTTGACTCCAACCAGATCGGGCATGCGAGGATGTAGGGAAGAGGCAGATTCCCGTAAGCTATAGTTTTTTGTCACTTGTTTTAGTTTGCTTGGAGCATGTAATGTTCAGTAGCCTTGAATGGCACGTGCTTTGATACCTAAAGGCTAACTGTTGTAGCTTGGGAGGTGCATCAGAAGCGCAAGGATTTCAGGGAGCCCTGTGCGATGTGCAGCAACACCCTCCAGAACCACTGGACCTCCGCCAAGCAGGGCTGTTGAGATGCCGCTGCGTTCTCCACAGCTGCCTCGAAGCCCTGAAACGGCTTGCTCTGCAAGCGGATCGGCTAGTTCAAATTGTATGCTTTTGCCGAGGGCAGGTGAAGCTCAGCTAGCGCTAGATGCAGGAATGGCTCACCATGCAGGCCGCCAAGCTGCCCGTCTAGACTGTCAGCACGTTTCTCGTCTTTCTCCTACCCACCGAAGCTGCGCAAATGTTCCTTCGCATTCTCCGGAAAGATTCCGTGTGGAGCTTAGTGACTTCGCATTGCCCTCGCAAGGACAGACAAGCGATGTCTTAGGCTGCTTCCCTTTGGGGGCACGCGGACCCCAGCCTGTGTCCGGGTACATGCGAGAATGGGCTAATGATCCGCTGCATTTTGCCCATTCCCCCCTCCACGAGTCAATTGCCAAACGCACTTACGCAGACAGAAATTTCTTGTCGGGAACAGAATCCAGCAGTGCGACTCCCAAACAGTTCCTGAGAGGCACGGATATTTCGGGGCCTCCCTCTCCCATGAATCTTTCACAGTGCAAGCATGCCTATACTTTGGGGGGCGACGGATCCTTACCCAGACGCCCCGACAATTTCTCAGATTATAACGAACTCCGGACTGTATTTTACAAGCGCATGCTCTTCGATGAACACACTGGTCCTTCAGTGGTCGTTGAGCCTACAACAAGGGCCATTTGTTTCAGAGGTTCCCAGAATCCAGATGCCGGGGTGCACTATGTCGGCAAACACTGCAGGGGCCAAGAAGGGGGCCCTGAAATGAAGCAGTGCCCTCACGGGATGGCTGATCAGTTTATGGAAGAAGATTTGACGAATCGTGCCCAGCAGCAGCTGTGGAAAGCCCATGCTGCAGCCTGTAATGGGCCAGCAGCCAATTTCCGTCCCGATTTATGTTTCAGTGAAAGCGGTGGGTCTGTGAAGCCCTACTGACGCACACAAATTCACACTGCATACTCGAATTTAGACCCCAGTAGTAAACTAGTGTTTTTCATGTGGTGTGAAACAGGCGCCAACCAGTTGCATGTTCTCGGAAACGGTGGCTCACACAGTCCGGGCCAGGCTGCATGTTGTAGAAGAGAACGGAGCCAGAATGCTCCAACAGGCGTCCTTCACAGAGCTCAAAAGAAAGAAGAAGAGTTTCCAGGTTTGTCCGGTGCACCAGGTTGAAGAAACGTGGTTCAGGGAAGGCAACGGCGTCGTTCTTACGCAGCAGTCTTTGTAAGATTTAGTTGGCCCATCCTTGTGCCTGTGTGTCTGAAGGGACGGATCGTACATGCAAACCGAAATGCCGGACTTTGGAGGAGAGTCGGGCGCATGCTGCCAATGCTTTGCCTGACCGCCAAACGCACCCGAAGCGTGGTTTCTGTCGGTGGCTGCAAGAGCGGCAGCACCGTACAGAGCTGCCCGCAGGCGCTGAAGATTATTCCAGCTTCCCTGACTGCGAAGCAACCAATGCGGTACCAAAAGAAAGCAATCAAAGCTGCTCTCGGGAGCAACTTCATTTGACCGTCCAACGGAGAGCCAACCAAGAGCAGCTGCAACTCCCCGTCAGGGAGGCAGATGGGATGCAGCCGCCAAAAATCCAAATCCAAAATCAGTCAGGGACTAGATCCTCCATGAGGCCTCATATGCATCATGAGAAGTTCACAAATACTGGAAAGAGACCCTTCATGCAAGTGCAAATACACTCTCCTACTGCATCGGACAGGCCAGAGCGAAAGGGACAACAACGGCATAACCCACAGCCTGAGCAAGTTGGGGATCAAGAATGCCAACAAATATGTGGGGGGCAACAAAACATGCAAAATCAGGTGGGCGTCCCACCCCACCCCTCGACGCGGCAGCAGGAAAGGTACATAGCTAGCAGGAGCACCAGATGAAGCACTGGAAATCAATTTTTTTAAATGATATCCCCGAGCGACGCCTTTCCGATTCGACTGGGTTTAAATAACTATATCACCACTAAACTACCACCGTTTTCCTTTCATAGCCTTAGTTATAAGCTAGAAAAGCATTTCGCATGCCGCTAGGAAATGTTCTGCATTGTGCTTGGTGAGAAGGGCCGCATGTACTTTGTTATGCGCCCACCTGAAGAACATTAGCCCACGGCAATAAGTAATTTGTTTAGGAGTTGTATGATTTAATTGTATTCGCTGGAAATCCTGAATATTCAATGCATTTTTGCTCAGCCCATTCCTCGGGCCTTGCCCCTCTCCCTACAGCAGCAAAAGGGCCATCCAGCATCATAAGACGCAGCCATCGTCTTGTTCAGAAACAATATGTGAAGTCGCCGGATTCGGTGGAAAAGGTGCATGCACCGTTCAGTGCCCCTGTGGAAAGGCGGCTGCTGCAAGTGCCGACGACACAGATGAACGCGGCTGCCTTTGCAAAAATGACTGCTCAAGGATGGAAGGCAGGATGGATGGGTGCGAAGGCAACCCCATAGACGCTAAGCCGGCTGCTGCGGTGGCAGCAGCGTCTGAGCGTCAGAAACTGTCGGCTCCGTCAGGCGACTTTTGGGAAACTGCATACCGTGCATGCAACGTTGGGTCCTGTGGGCTCTCCGCCCCTACCGCTCTTGAGCGGGCTCCAACTGCAGTCAGATCCGCATCAGCCGACCCCCCCTCCAGTGGCGGGAGCAAGTTCCAGGACCGTCCCTATCCCAGGGAGTGTTCAGTGGCCATCCACATGAGTTGCTGCCCTCAAAGGTCTGTAGGAGGCTATTCCTTTGATCATTCTACCCTATCTGACGAGGGTTTCGCCGACGCCAGCAGCGTTGTCAGTGGGAACCGGCCACCGGAAAGCTTCAAGAGAATTGAACGGGAGGTTCAGACAGCGGGGTCAGGGGCCGAGTTGCAAGAAGCTGATTCACGATGCATTTGCATATCGCGGCAGTGCCCTAAGGTGTGCTGCGAACAACGGGCAAAAGTGAGATGCCTTTCATCCCCCGGATCGTTGGCAGTACCTTCACCGGCCCTTGCGCAACTAACGCATTGTTCACAAGATGAGGCAAACGCCTCTCCATTCCGTAGATCCGGCAGACCCAACAACCCAACTCCTCCTGTAAGTTCCAAGGAAGCGAATGATCGGGTTCCTGTGTGCCAGTCACCCTCGGTTGCAAAGGAACCGTACTGCAACGTTACCCTAAACCCTAATTCATTTACGGAAGGATCACCGAAACATATTCAGGAAGAAAGCAGTTTGGGTGAAGCTTCTGGGTGCTTAAAGCCAACAACCTGCAACTTCAGCCAGGAAGAAAAGGTCTTACCAAGCGGGCCCGCCCTTCCCCAGAACTGCCTCCCTTCTAAGAAATATGAAGAGATGGAAAAGGAACACCAACCGGCCCAACATAAACCGATATTGAAAACGTCGAATATTGGTGCAGAAATATCTATTCTCCGCAAAGGTGGCTCCCCACAGTCTCCTAATGTTCATATTCGAAACACAGCAAGAAGTGCGTTTGAATGTGAAGGAGCCGCAGCCCTTCCAAAGGGCACATGCTTTCAGGGGGAAGCTTCTACCGGTGTCAAAGACCTGGAGAAGCTGAGGGAGCAGCGAGAATGGAAGAGTATACAAGAAAGCCAGACCTATTGTGGTGAAAAACTGCACCCTATACAAGGGGCTACAGAGAACACGCATGCAACAGGTGCAATTGTGGAAGAGTTCATGGGTGCCAAAGGCAGAAGCCCCCGCAGTCCGCTGCAACGCCCGGACGAAGGCACCCTTGGGTGTTCTCCTCTTTGTCCATCTTCGCCTGGCTGCGCTTTCTCTTCCTTCTTCACTTCCTCTGAGTTGCTGCACCTTCTACATGAAGACACTTGTTCTCCTAAAAGCGCAGCAGTTGTGATGGCAGATCATGCCCCTTACCCATCGAACCCGTTGGAGTTGGAGGCACACACAGGTACAGAAAGCAGCAGCGCAGTCCCTGTGGGCTCTGGAAACTGCGGCAAGATGAAACCAATCGATCTAGACAAACAAAGTCCCACCCCAGCAGCAAGTTCAAGGTTTCAACCACCTCCAGCTTTTTCTCTTTCGCAAGCGCAGAGCCCGCAGCCGTGCCACACCAGCCTTAGTTGCCTCCATACAGTGGAGTGCGTCGTTCCTGGGAGTTCAAAAACACGAACAAGAAGCCCCCGAATACACAAATGTTTCTATCCCACGAAGGAAACAAAATCTCCTCTCCAGTCATGCTCCCCCCAGGCTCCCACAGCGCCAAACACAACATTCAACAACAGCCATGCACTGGCAGAGGCGGCTGTAATGGATGAAGTGAAGGTGGCCTGCCCCTCCTCCCCTCCTAGCACAGCAATTTCCTATCCCGTCACGCAGCTGCGAGTTGCAGAGAATCCGACATTTCCTCTTGTGATAAGGGCCAGTGACGATGCCTCCATGGCCATGAAAAACGAACGAGTGCAACAAACTGAAACGAACCGACCCTTCGTGAGGGACTGGAAAGGAGCTGCAACTAGCGACCCCAAGGAGCTGAACAAACGGCAAGCTGCTCTGCCTCAAAACAGCAAACTTGCAAGGACTACAGCAGAAGGGAACCCTTCCCACCTGCGCGGTAGCACCAGCCCTCAAGAGAGTAGAGACCAGCAGGGTTACGAAGCAGATTCAGGCCTGTTGAGCCCCCTCAAGAGAGGCACAGAATCACGAGAAGAACTCAACTACGACGCAGTGGAGGCTGACCCCTCTGCTGCTTTTCTGTATGCACCGGAGGGTCCTTCAGGCAGCAAATCTACAGAGTGCACCCCTGCAGGCCGAAGCCTGGCCAGCCGCTTTTTGTCACATCTTCGTCAGGGCATGCGCCTCTCCCGCCGTCGAAGCAGAAGTATAAGTACCAGCAGAAATTCTTGTAATTCTCCAGTGCACAAGAAGGGCACCGGCTCGGGAGAGGCTGAATGCGAAGGAAGAAATGTAATAGTTACGGTGCCTGGACCTTGCGTCCGACCTCCAGAGAAAGTGGCAGGGCCAACCAAAACTTTGTTTGCTCCTGCAGAGCCTCCAGAGTTCATCTCATTCACCTTTGACACCAGAGTCGATATAGGGGGTGGGCATGCAGCAGCGTTACCGAAGAAAACAGCTTCCCCTTTGCTTCTGAACGCTGCAGAAAGCGAGAAAATTCCTGCAGGAGCGCAGCGGCATGCAGTTCAAACAACAGCAGTTTCTGAGGTTTCCCAAGCTCATGATACTGCAAAAGATATGCTGCAGCTAAACGGTCCTGTTTTCTCTGTATCCGCCTCTCATAGTTGCTTTCCTCCCTCAGACGCATGCAGCAATTCACAATCAGAGGACCCTGTGTCACTGTCGGCCCAATTTACAGAAAAGGCAGGTGACAAACGGATCCCAAAAAAGTGGGCAAATAGCCAGAAGGCCGAGTCCCTTAGCTGCTTCTCTCAACAGAAATGGGGGGTTGAAACAACTCTTAAGAAAAGTGCAAATTCCAATGGAATGATTGAAGACTCAAAGGACTGGAGAAGATCCATCCCCACAGGAACCATTGACGACTACTGCAACTTCAGAGAACAACCAAAATTCAACTTTCAGGATATTCACCTTACCAGCTGTCTAGGCCCTCCACGACAGACCGCCTCACCGTTGGATTTCACAACAGAAAGCGAAGAAAGTTCAGGAGGTTCTCAATTGCACCTTTCTGGAGGCCTCTCTAGAAAGGAAGAGCTGCAAAAATGGCAGCACCTCCTTGAACTTAACAGCATTCTTCAGAAACGGCATCATCGCTGAATTCGTGTTTATTTAATTAAAACCAGTGGAAACACTGTTTCGTATACACTGTTCCAAATAAAGGGTCGAAACGATCCTTTATTTGTAGAAAATACTCAAAGGATCCGATGAAAATTGCGTTAGGAACACCCGTGCCCTCAGCTCGCCAGTTTCCTCCACAATGCAGCAGCTTTTATTCTGCACCTATAGTCAGTAGCATTTAGTAAAGGGCCTCCATGAATCCTTCTTGCTAACAATGCACTGGAGGAATAAACACGGGGTATTAAATAAGCGTGTTGCTGTTGCTTCCCCTTAACTAGCGCAGTTTGGAGGCCAGAAAGTCCTGTCAGTGAATGTGGGTATATAGAAAATGAATATAGTGCAGGCACATATATATATATGCACACATATGTATGTTCCTGCGTATATACAAGTTTGGACGTATACCCGCGATACTGGATATATACCCATATATATGCATATATACATATGTACGGGAATATATAGAACCCCCCTTTGCGCGATATATATATATATACTTATATCTCGCAAGGGGGAGGTTCTGTCCCCTCAATGCTTTTTTTTGGACTTTAAAAGCACCACTGTGATGGTGATGAAGTCTTGAAAGCAAAACTTTGGCAGCGGGCATTCGCCAGCCTTATTTCTGCCCCTGAGCCAAGTTAGGCACCCTAGAAGTGCAAAACGCTTATTAACTATATCGTCAATATTAGCTACTTTAATGGTTTTGATCGAAAGCGTTCCTGCTGAGTTCAAACATATTGAGGCGGTTAAAAGCTTGTATTAGCTAATGCAATAAAGGATAGGATAATAAAATGTGTATTTTCACCCATAGTGTATTCTCAGGCGGCACTTTCCAGAACTGCTACACTGCTACGCAAGTTGGGGTCTTCGTCTACAGCTTTGCTTTTTCAGTAGTTTAGTAGAATGCCTATCAAAACATTACCTTGTAGACAATATTTCAAAGGACCATTCAAGAACTATTCATCTGAAAATGGGTGGACTCTACTCATTAAGATGGAAACTTTCTTTGCCTCGACACTAGTTTAGAACTGTATAAAATGTTTCAGTGAATAGTAGTCAACACGGCTTGGTTTGAGCTGCACCCGATAGAATAGTATCCGAGGAAGAAAGGCCGTTGCTACATACAACAAAAACAAGCATACTCACTTATTTAGGCCGCCTTCAGAAGTTGACACACTTAGCGAAAAAACTGACAATTTAGCAGTAGCATTCCCTTTAAAGAGGTTCTTATCTTCTGCTCAGTTCAATCAACCCCCCCCACCTGTTCATCAACAAATTTGTATAAGTTATAACGTCTTAGAGGCTTCGGACTGTCTGTTCAACTTCACTTCTCGGAAGCCTTTGAAAACGCCAGTTCACTCAATGGCAATTTGCTACAATAGGTGTACCTACGCCGAGCTGAGTGTGTGATATTACTAGCACGTTACTACAGGCAGCGATGGAGTAAACATGTCCTCAACGGCATTTCCATCTTCCGTGGTAAGACAGCGAAAAGCAGAACCCTAAGAACAAAGGAACAAGGAGGCTTCAGCGCAGGCAGGGGCGCTGCAGGCGACGATTGAAAGCATTCCGTAGTGACGGTCTTACGAAGACTGCCGTTTTGATATATTCGACCCGATTGCTGTCCGGGAAACAGCACAAGTGGATAGGCCCCTCATAAGTGTACAATAGTAAAATGCTACCAGTGGGCCCGTCATCACAGCACACCCAATGCGTATCATCCCCTTCATTACCGCACCACCGCCAAGCCTGCTTCCAAGGTACTACCGACCGCCACAGCATGCAGAGGATGTCAAGGGGCAACCGCACGAACTTGTGTGGAAAGGTAATGTTCAACCGCCAACTAATGTGTCTGAGCACCATCAGGTGCTGGCAAGAATATGGAGGGAATGTGGCGCATGCGCATTGCCTTCAAGGCCCTGAGCAGAATCACGGTGAAACAGAAGTTTCCGATGTTTAGAATATACGAAATTGTTTGTAGTTTCCATGAGTCAGCAGTGGATTCATCATCTGACTTCACAGAAAGGTGTTTCCAGATGCCAACTCGCCCGGATCCCAGACATAAAGACTCACTCCACGCCGGTATCCGAAACTAGAATACACGCGTATGCCTTTTCGGTTAGCGAGCACACCTCTCGACCTGTAGCGACAGGCCAACCAGAATATTTTTTGACAAGTCAACAAGGAATGGACAGTCATATGCACAGATGGCATGTTCGCTTTCAGGTGCAATCTGCAGGAGTACCGGAAGCGTGCACTGAACCTGCTAAGCGAGCAGCGGCTTGTGACAGCACATAGGTATTCGTTTTTCATGGGAAGAATTATTGCCGTAAGGTTTTGTTTCCTTGCAGGAGGTGTCAATTCATATATCTGGGGAAGATCGAGACGAAGTGAAGGCGGGCACTACCCCATGCACACCTGCAGGAAATGTTGAGACGTTCTTGTGTCTCGCCTCGTTCAGCCACAACTTCATTCCTTGCTTCGTTCGCATCTTTGTTCCTTTGACGGATTTATTGAAGGAGAGCAAGCAGATTCTGTGCATGGGGAGCGAAGAAGGATCCAGCAGAAAAATCATCAGACACCTGAGATAGCCTCCTATGGTAGAGCTCCCTGATTTCGATAAGCCTTTATTCCTAGCGATTGCTGCTAGTGACACAGCAGTTGAGGTGATGATGGGGCATGACCTCCCAGCAGTCCAGTGGCTTGCTCCTGATAGATGCCTGCTATTCACATCTCTTCATGGAACAACAGCGGAAGTAACCAGTACGTGAGGAGGGGCTCTATGGGGTCTGACAAGGAGAAAAAAACGTCGAGTTTATGTATACGGCAGACAAATCACCATCCAACCCGATTTTCGATTCATTATACACCTGACCAATAGTTTTCAAGACCACAATAATGGCCTAATTGTCGGAAGGCTTTGCCGCCAAACGCGGTTCCTCTTCACGTGCATGCACCTCACGCCTATCACCCATGCGGGCGTTGACGGACTCTGTCGATTCTCCATAAACCATGTACAGTTTTCGGCTGCCACTTTCAAATCTCGAGATCCCCTTTTTCTTGCGGTATATTCTATCTTCTGCAGCCCTCGCTAAACCGGGTTCAAGCCCTACAGAAACGACGGTGATCGCCTGGGCCAAAGGCAAGGCATGGCTGTGCCAATTGAGCATTTGGGCTTCGCCTGGTCCAGTTTTTTTTTTTCAAATTACACGAGCAAGTTTGAGGGGCTAAGGGGCGGCCAAAGCAGCAGCGCAGCACCCTGGCAGCAGCCTAGCCGTGGGTTCATGTCTCAAGGCAAACCCCTGGAAGAGCGGAGCATCGCGGTGAGGAAAGGCTCTGTCGTTGGCTGCTTCCTTCACCAGCAACGCCGCATATAATGGGCTCATATGGCCTTCTCGTGTTTTAGGGGGCTTAAATTTCCTAATGCGAGGGAAGCCCAAACATTCCCAATAATAATATAACTATGATATATAATATATTTATATTATATATAAGCAGCAGCAGCTGGCCTCCTACCCAGTCCCAGTCCCCTTAGGCATACGCGTCAGAGAAAGGCCTTGGGCCGGTGCCAGGCGGAGTGGGCGGAAGAGGTTACTGGGCGGCTGCTTGCTGCAGCGCCAACCAATAGGCACTAAGAGCAAGCCCCGCTGCTGCATGCAACAGCAAGCGAGACCGCTCAGCTGCTGCTGCCTGGCCTTATGCATATATCCTTTGCTCTGGAAGGCAGAAACGGGTGACGTTAGTTATTTTGCAGCATGTTACAAGCAGCAGCAGCAGTAGTCTCTGCAGCAGCAGCAGCAGCAGTTCCCCCGCCAGCTGCAGCAACAGCCGAACCCTAAACATCCCTACCACTGGTAGCGACAGCAGCAGCGATAGCAACAACAGCAGCAGGTTTGGCCAGGTATCGATTAAAAAGCACAAATGTTGTCGTCACGTTGCACCAACCGCTGCTGCAGCTGCTGCAGTTGCTGCGGCTGCTGCAGTTCTGCAGCTTCTGCTGCAACCCGGCATGCCTGTACACCTAAGGCCCCTACTTTGCATGCACTACCTGTACAACTAATTGTTTATACATAATAATTTAGATCTTTTTTAAATTAAAAATAAAAAATGGAAAAGCTAGGGCGCAGCAAGCAGCAACGTCTCCTCCTCTTTCTTCCGCTCCCAGCTGAAGCAGCAGCAGCAGCGGCAGCAGCGGCAGCAGCAGCAGCAGGGGTTTAGTAAGGTTCTAGCGCTTCGAACTGAAAGTAACTAGTTCTTTTAAATTCAAAAAGGAATAAATTGATGATTTAAAGCAAGGGAATATATATTAAGTAGGAAGAAGTCAAGCTGCTGCTGCTGTTGCTGCTGCTGCTGCTGCTGCTGCTGCTCGCGGAGGCTGTGGGGCTCCTCTTGTTGCGGGTTTTGCCGCTGCTGCTGCTGCAGCGTCCTCTGCATAAATACTGCATTTTCCCCAGAGTATGGCATCTTTTTTATCTCTGACTGGAGATAAATCGGAGTGAAAGGAATATATAGGCTGTTTGCTTCTCTGCTTGCTGCTGCTGCTGCTGCTGCTGGCTGCTGCTGCAGCAGCGGAGCGAGAGAGAGCTACCAACTATCCGATTGGAGTGTACATCCACCTCAGACCCTTTTTTTGTACCTTCTTCTGTCTTTTTGTATTTTTGCTGCTCTAAAGAAGGGAGGGGCAGCAGCTAGTTTGTTGCTTGAGCCTTAACTGCATTTCCTTCTCATTCTTTATTTTTCTTTTTCTTTTTTCTCTTTTTTCTTT